>OMLP01046026.1:6894-21200 GCA_900302685.1 Spondyliosoma cantharus
CAATGAGCTGATGTCCAGTGAAATCCAAAATCCAAAAAGCAAGTAACAAAAGACAGGCAAAGGAAAGTCCAAGGAAGAAATTAAGAGAAATACAAAGACAATCTAACACAGCGAACACATGAGGACCGGGGAACAGGCACAGGAACACAGGAGGGAGACAGAGCACGGGGATCACAGGTGAGCAGAAAGTCGAAAGTGACAACAAGATACAAGAGAATATAACTCCAAAATAAATGGAATTAACTAACCAAAGCCGCGACAAAGTGGATGTCTACATTTTGTTATTTGATTACCTTTTTTTTTGATACGAACTTATTGTTTCACTGCTGCTGTTTTATGTTTCCTCGCTGCGCCTCAAAATCACATCATTGACTCTCCGAGCTGCACCTGTGATGGGAGAATATTTGTTTGTGAAATGCTGTGCTCGGGGAAAAATGTGTCAACGCAAGGGCACACAAATAAAGAGGTGCGAGCACGATGTGATGAAAGCCTCAGTGTCTTCTTTTTTGTCATCAGATCGGCTGCAAGGTGACAGTGCTGCTCTTCATCTATTTCTTGGCCACAAACTACTACTGGATCCTGGTCGAGGGCCTCTACCTCCACAGCCTCATCTTCATGGCCTTCAGATCAGACTCCAAATACCTCTGGGGCTTCATACTGATCGGATGGGGTGAGTGGAAAAAAAAAAATACGTATATAGATACAATAATTTTATACAATCCTCCAGTTGCTTTGGAAAAAATGAAGCTGAAAGTTTTACTGCAGAGCTCAAACTCACAATCCAGTCGCGGTTGCCGTGTCAGCCTTACGGTTAAATATGCAGACAATACAATGCTTTAATTAATTCTACATTACATAATTGTTCTTCTGCAGCAAACCGCATTTTAGGGAAATACAGCAGCTCATATATAATAGCTGGTCATTAATATTGTGTGCTTTGGTGCATACAAAGTGCGAGACCTGAGTATCAAAGTAACTCAAGCAAATCAGATGTCTTTATCCCACCGCTTTGAAGGAAACTGTGCAGTTCTGAAACAGATTTATCAAAATCAATTATCATCGGAAAAATAAATAGACAAATTAGAGAGAGACCAAACCTTCTGATATTTAATCTGAAACAAAACCATTGGAAGTGTTTCTCGTGTTTGTTCTTTCCTTGAGTGTTCACACAAGAAGATGAAAGTGTTGAAAAGCTTTGCTCTTTTCTTTGAAGTCATGTTAGCAAAACGGGGAGATTTTTGTCTCATCAGAAGCCGGGTCTCTTTTTTGTTTGTACCTTTTGCACACTTGGCCAGAATTTAAATGGCTGATTAGACTCGGTTGGATTAAAACCCAACAGCCACAGCATCATTAAAAGTGCCGTTGGACTGTTGATTTCTTTGAGAAGGACTTAGGTCAGATTTTCTGCGACAGTCGGAAAGGATCTGACTTGCAACTTCTTGAATGCCGCTGCAGAGAGCAACAGAAGCTAACGTTAGTTTAGAAACGGAGTCCACTATCTAAAACTAACGACCGGCTTCCAGCACAACACAGAAGCTCCATGGAGCCCTTTTAAGCAGGGGCATGGTTCTGTTAAGCCCCTGGCACACCAGACGGCCACTGTCGCGACACATGTGTGCAAAAGAGAGGGAAAACACATTTCATCTGCATTTCTGTAGCCAATCAGGCTGTGTGATCACATCTTGGTCAATGAAAACCGAGACATAGGGACAAAAAACGCCAAACTCTGCAGCAAGCACAGGTTTGGAGAGGTGACCACGACAAGTTAACATAACAAGGTTTTCTAAATCTGCAGTCCTGAGTCTTCAGGTTTCCCTTTTTGGATGACAAATACAGAATATCTCCACCTGGTGGTATGGAGATGTATTTCCTCTCACGCAGATACAACACGTTTGAGCTTGTAGTTGTAGTCTTCATGGTGTGTTCGACTGCAGCTTTATTTTGGCGGCGACACACAGGGGATGTGAGGTGTCTCGACAGTCGGTCGTTGACCTCAGTGGAGACTTTCCATCAGTTGTTGCATTACTGATGTGCTCGAACAGCTACTCATCTGAATGTTTCCTGGCCGGCCTACTGATTTGGGGAAACCAGTGGGACTTCACCGAAAAATAAAAACTGATTCTATGAGCCAGTCAGAAGGTGATAACACACCACACACAACAACATGCTGCCCAAAGAAATAGCATATGTTAGAGCCACGGTTAAGGACTTTGAGCTTGTGTTTTGAATGGTTATAAAAGTAGAATATAAAGAGTGAAAGAGGTGCAGCATGACATTAATGTGTTTCCAGTGTCAGCTTTGGAAATTGTTAGCTTCCTGTGAACCTTTCTTATAAACAATCTTCTCTCAGTCTTACGTGCCACAGTGCATCGTGCATATCCCAGAGGGCCAACGAACCTCTCGAATGCATGAATCACCGGGAGGACTTTGTGTCATGTCACCCACAGACAGAAAACAAACTGGAGCCCCTCTCGTAAAAGCATCGCTCTGTGGTTTTGCTCCACAGGTACCTTCAAATTGCCTCAGAGCCATTGTATCCTTCTCACATGAACCCCTTCATTTTCTCCGCCGACTCAAAAAGACCCTATTATTGTTGTAGCTCACATTTTTTGTTACTTTGACTCGGTGGTGTGAATTCCATTCCGAGATAAGAAAGTAATGATTTCCTAGCGTGTAAAAAAAATAAAAATAAAAAAATACTTTTAAGAGAGGATGTGTGTCACAGATTTCACTGTATGTTTACAACAGAAACCGACGCTTCCATTCCTCGTCTGTTGCTCTTGCTGTGGTTTGTTCTATATTTTCCTGTTGAAGAGTTTTTGAGGGGAAATTTTACATCATCTGAATTAAGAAACTGAGTACATGCACAGATTGCCTCCAGGCAATGTGATATTTGGCTGCACAAAAAACCTTACTTGAATTGATATTGATTAATAATTTATAAATAGCTGCCTTCAGTTTTTACTTTTAAATATTTTCAATCTATTAAAGAGGTCATATTATGCAAATGTTCAGGTTCATACTTTTATTTAGGGTCCTGGTAGAATAGGTTTACATACTGTTTACATCTGTTCAATCTTTGGTGAGAGTTGCACATGCAAATTACTTAATGGTCAGGACGAGGGGATCAGAGGCAGAGTAGGGCAGGTCATGCCGACAAGGTAGTGTGATCTAAAATAACACTGCTACAACAGGAGCAACTGTATTTCAGTGGAGTGTATATTTATTTTATAATAGATATATAAATATATACATTTAACGCCTGTTACATAGTGATGCACATAAGTTACGGAAGCAAAGCCTGGACTCCAAACCAGGCAGTACAGGAGCAGAATAATTCCCTTTTGACTTTGCAGACCTTTTACATGCACAACAAATGCTACATAATACAAAACCCATAAAGCACAATGTGATCTCTTTAACACATTCAATTCGTTCCTTTTTGTGAACATGGATGGCAGAAGCACAACGTCTTGAAAGAAAGCAATGCTATACCTGCGATGTCAATCCCACTCCGAGCAGGTAAAATGGATGAAAATGCTCTCATTTCCATTAGTAGCCATCATCAAGTTGAACAGTAAATATATTTCATTATCACATCCCTGCACTCTCCGCCACTCTCACGCTCCCGTTATGCTCTCTCAGCCGCGAATAAGATACAGCATGAATATAGATTCTATCCATCATTGCTATGTTAAAATATGGGGGAAGACTTGTCATCCACTTTAAGTTCCATGATGACTGTAATAAAGCTGCCATATCTAAATTAGGGTGCTTACAGAGGGGTGCAGTGAACTTTTCTTTGAGCCAAGTCGGTCTTGCACAACCACAATCCAATGCAATCACCTCTGCTCTAAAAGCTCAACTCGGGAGGGCACAAACAGTACGTAACAGCGACAAAGTTTGATTCACATTGCCTGCTTGACGAGCAGCGACATAATTTACCATACAGGTTTTCAACTCAGCTTCCTGCTATGAAAGTAGCAGACAGAACTTTTTTTTCTGAGCTTGTTTTAAGAAATGATTTTATTGTATTTACAGCACCATACGAATGCTTATACTACTCTTAAATCGTCAAGGGGTACCATTTGCATTTTGGATTTTCTAAACTGCAAATAGGCTGAGGTAAGCAAATCTTACCATAGTCTTAAGCTGTTCAGAAGCGTCCCACAGGAAAGGCCTCGGTGGAGTTTTTGAAAAGAGCCTCCACAAATAAGTTAAGATGGTTTAAATATAAAGAAAAGCACAAGTTCAACCGAAAATCTAAATTTAGTCATCATTATCTACTGACCCTCATGCCGATAGAAAGTCAGATGAATTGTCTTGGTCAACAAAACATTTCGGCCTCACAGCAAATCAGCATTGCAGCGTTCTCCCAAACAACTGAAGTAGATCGGGACTTAACTTTACAAACGTACAGAAACGACCACAAATTAAAACAAAACACAAAATGGCTCATCCAAAAAAGTCAGGCTCTGCATGAATAACGCTGATTCACCAGTTATGAGGTTAAAGCAATATGCTGCAAAGCTGTTCTGCTATGAAGCTCCACAAATGTTCACCTGATTTCCCAGTGGTCTCGACTCTTTAAAAGGGTTTCTGAAAGTCTAGACATTTCTTTTGTGTGATATGACAGTAAGGGTGAATAATAAATTTTCCACAGGCTAGCAGAGCTGATTTGTCAAGTAGCGTAGTGTCATTTTACACCAGTGGGACAACAAGAATGTATCCCACTGACAGAAGAAATAGTCAAGATACAATAGCTTGAGTCTGATCGCTGTTCTGGGGAGTGAAAGATATGAAATGGCTGCTTTTGTTGAGTGATGACGCCTGTCAGTATGCCAGCAGTGTGTTAGACTACATACTAAGCAGAGGGTGCATTCAGGGTGGGGGTAAGTGTGTAGATGTCTCTAGTTACCTCTGCTTCTGAAATTGATCGTAAATGGGATTATGAAATGTGACTCACGCGATGAATTAGACAAAGAAAGCACAAGACATCAGCACAGCTCATTGTCTTCTTTTGTGTGATTTCAGGTGTTCCTGCTCTTTTCGTGGCAGTGTGGGCGATTGTCAGGGCAACGCTAGCAGACGCAAGGTGAGAAAACAAGCCACGCTGTGTCTTGAAGCTTTCCCGGCAAAAAAAAAAAAGAAAAAGAAAATACTAGCAAGTAAAGGCCAATCCTGAACACAAACGCAAAAAAGAGAAATTGCATGATGGCGTAATTTAGAACTTAATCGCGGTGACATTTGAATCATCAGCGACATCCAATTAAATATGCACCATTTAATTAGCGAAATACATCCGAATAAATCAACAGTCATGTCAGGTAGACTCTAAGACACTGAACAATACACCTAAATATTATATGTGACTGTCGAACCTCTCTATCTGAAACCATGAGGCTGCTGTAACTGCCTCCACTTTGCTTTGAAGGCTTTTGGAGCCTGGCTGCAGGGTTGAGTAAGTTCAGCTGCATTAAATCGGCTTCCTCAGAGGTGCTGTACTGGGGTTGAGGTCAGGGTTCTGTGCAGGCCAGTCACGCTCTTCCACACCAAACTCAAACAACCGTTTCTTTACAGAGCTGACTTTGTGCACATGAGTAATGTCATGCTGGAACAAAAAAGGAAAGGAAGTTCCCCAGTAAGGGACGACATTGGATGAACCATCTGTCTATTGGGGCTTTTTTCCACTGGCACTTTTAGCCATGCTGAGTCAAACCATGCCACGCTGATTTGCTTTTCCGATTTGAATTGAGCCATGCCACATTTGGCCTGGGTCGCCCGACCTCCGAGCAGGCTGCTGCGTCATCTCTCGTCCACGGCCAACCTGTGACGACTCCGCTTCTCCCCCTCACTCAAGCATGTGGTGCAATTGCGACCAGAGAAAAAGACATTTTTGAAAGTGTCTGTGGGTTCAGCTCTCAGTACTTTCTATCCAAGTCTCTCTAGGTTCTCTCCTCTGTTTCTGTTTCATCACCTTGGCTGAGTTGTGAATCGTTTGATGAAAGATTAAATGCGTTTAACTCCGAATGGATATTTTTCGGTAATCCTGCAAGGGAGGAAGTATTTACAGCTGCTCATTTGACCGAAGTTGTGAAAGTGACGAAGAACAAATATTTTTTTACTGTGCTTGAGTAGATTTTTCAGGTATGCGTACTTTACTGGAGTATTTATTTTTCTGACAACTTTTACTCCCTACATTTGAACACAAACATTTGTACGTTCTACTCCTTAGATTTTCAAAGCACCTCGTCATTTGAGTTGAAATGCATTCGTTAAAGGTAGGTAATAAACCGAAGCATGAAAAACAGACCAAATGTACACAATAAGTATGTACATATTGGGCATAAAGTGTATTTCAGGGTAAAATTGTTGATCCAGCAATTAACTCTAGCTCAACATCTGCTATAGCAATGATTCGCCTTCGTCATCATCAGAGGTCTTGACCACTGAGTTCTCATATACCATGACATATTCTGATGTCATGGTATCTCCTGCTCAATATGACCTCCCTCTGCCTCTCAAAGACGCCTGATTACATTCAATATTTGTTTCACCGCTATTCAGAAAAAAAGCCCTTTCATACTGAGTGTCACAGGCTGAGTAAGAATCACTGCCAACTGTTCACAGCATGTCTGCCTATTCTTTTCATTTCAGAGGTGTTACGAGGCAATGATTGCACTGATTCAGTAGAGCCGACCTGTTCATGCACTGCCCACCCTCTGAGCTTTAACGTCCCTCCAGACAGGGTCACAGACAATGGGCAATAATGAATACACATACATATTTTTTAAAAATAATATCTTTCACCTTTGTGAACATCATAATCTGACCTTTCACTTAATGTTCATTATGTGACTGATGCTAGGTATCTGTTCCCTGGTGATGGATCTGTGTCTACCACAGAGAGTAAGTGGTTCATGTAAATCACATTAATTTAGTGAAGCGCACTGATTTGGCGTAATGTGAGATGGCTTTATTTCTGTTTCAACTGAGGGTAGTATTACCACAATTTCAGCTTCATACCCAACGATGACACTATCACCTGTTACCTGCTAAGCTCTTTACCTGTGTAATGTTACAAACAGCTGTTTTTGGAGGATTCAACAACTTTTCCAGTCTTTTGTTGTTCCTTTCCCAACATTTTTCTTTGTTTAACAGGTATATCAAATGGCTATTAAAAATGTATGGCAGGAAGATTGGTTCAGATGTTGAAACTGCGTCAGACGGCCAAAAGGGTTCCTGGCTCGATAGACAGACAAGCAAAAAAGAGTATGGTCCCAGTCAGACTTTCAAATATTTAAGCCGTTGTACACGTCCAAGAGGGGTCCCAGTTGGGGCCATGGGGTTATCTAGCCAGACGTTTAAATATTTGACCCATGTTGCTCGTGAACAGATCTCCAAAAGGACTCCTAGTGAGACGTCCAAATATTTAACCTGTTTTGAAAGTCCACCACAAAAGTGGGTCTCTATTGGCGGGCGATAAACAGACGTCATTGACATTGCGACATAGATAATATCATTGTCAGAGGTCCTTGATTGATTAGTTTGGGAAGAGGGTTTACGTGGGACACATTTGAGAGACCAAACTTCGTGACAACTTCATTTCTATCTAATGTTGTTCATTATTGAATCCCTGAAGGCTGGTATTTCTCATGGAACTCTGGAATCTGTATTTCTGGACTTGCCTTACCCTAACCTGCAAAAAGCCACCAGGATACAGTCTAACACTCCCTGTGTTTGTACTGCTTCAAGTATATGTTAAAAAGGATGAGCAAACAATTAGTTTTAATAATGTTCTACACAGCATCCATTGCAGATTGCAGAATCTTATTATAACAACCTTCAAAACTACAACCTAAAAAAGCCATTAAAAAGCCATCATTTCAGAAAATACTTGGAGAGAAGACAATAATTCAACAGTCTCTCCAGCCTCAGGAAACAGACTTATTTTGATACTCAAATTCAAAACAAAGCTAGTTGAACAACCTCAAGGCGTTTTTTTTTTTGCTTCAAAGACATGTTTGTCGAGAATCATTCTCACAATATTTAAAGAAAGCCTTGTGGTGAAAGCTGAACTTTTTAAATTGAAGAAAAGGAAAGTGGCCAGTAGTTCTGACACACCAAACTTTAACTTCGGACAATCAGAACAAGGTTTCCTTGAACCTTACACTGACTATCAACAGTAGTGAGTCACAGCAAGCACATCGTGGGCTGGAAATCTACAACATTGTGCTTTCCAAGATTCACTAAATTGCCCATTGTTGTGACGTTCTGTTCAACTGCCGATGCTGTGAGCTGTCTTGGGTGTTTCTTCTGAGCTCTGACTCACTGGTGACCCTGAAAACAATATGCAGGTACAGAAAATCGCTTTGCCAGAGGTCCGGAGGATTCATTAACTTAATTTGTATTCTGTTCAGACTGCAGACCTTGGAGGGAAGAAGCTGTGAGTACGGTGTTTATAATAAGGGCGATACAAAGGTGTAATTTGTAGAATACTGCCATAATTGGAAGGTAGCTCCAAAAAACAAGGGGCAACATATTACTTGCATAACCAACAACTGCTGCTCTTTGATAGCTACCTGTTAGCTAATTAGCTCTTGCCTCAGTTAGCTGTGGAGCAGGTGTCCGCACAGGCGATGGGGTTAAGCTCAATCTACTTGGCAGCCTGACAGTGAACATGGCAGGACACCGAAAGACAGACTGAGGTCAGTTTGAAAACAGGGGCGACAGTAAGGAGGCGATTTACAGACCAAGACTCTGTCTTTAGGGATGACAAAACAGCAGTGGGTGACAAAACACTTGTCGAAAGATAAACAAGACTGTTTCGGTGAGTTTTATGAAGTTTATGTCGAGTTTAACTTGCAATTAAGCTTGTCATAGTTGGGTAGATGAGATAAACTTGAACTCAGAAGGTGTATGGTTGTATTTTTTTCTGTTAAGTAAGGTCGAGTCAAGTTTATTTTGTTCATTCAACAGCTTGCATATACTGTATCTCTCAGGTGAAATATATGGGCGCTATCAGACTGCTGCCTCTTGCGGTACAAAAGGGCATCATGAGACAGGACAGGCGGGGGGCTAGCTGGTTAGCATGGTCTTCAGTAGACATCTCCACAACACAATATATCAACGTCAATACTTAATTGTTAATTTGTGTGCGTGTGAGTGTTTTTAAACTTAACTCTGGCCATATCTTACAAATTGCTAGTTGCTATATACTAAACTGCGCCTGAATGTCAACCAGTTACATTACAAACATTGATTTTCTTTAGAGATTTTTGTCTTATTTTTCTCTTTCCTTTTCAGTTGTGTCACTGCCCTCATCCACCCTATTTCACAGAGATCAGGGGGATTATTGTACTTTCTCTATAATAGTGAAATAGCATGCTGTTGCTCTCCTGTCAGTACAAAACAGTTCAGATTACAGAAAAGACTGTACAGTTATAACATCTACCCATCTATTGTGCTGAGGAATTGAATAAACTCTTGGTTCTTGTTGAGGTCATGGTTACCGTTGATGTATTACATTGTCCAGTGCTTCACATTTCAAATGAATGGATGACATAGTTTGTTCATAACATTTGACATTCAATAAATAAAAGGTAAAGTTGTTAAAGCTGACAAAGTTTCACTCTCTGAACTCCAACATTCACAAAGTGTAGCAGCTATTAAAAGCTTAGATTATCCTTGTGTGTAATATTCTGCATCTATACTCTCGTGCAATTTCCATCACATTACATTGGGGATGCAAAATAAACTCACAGGCAGACTTTTAAGTCTTGGCAATGTTTGTGATACAAT
The DNA here is from genome assembly GCA_900302685.1 of Spondyliosoma cantharus. NCBI lineage: Eukaryota > Metazoa > Chordata > Actinopteri > Spariformes > Sparidae > Spondyliosoma > Spondyliosoma cantharus. The sequence continues at coordinate 16,696 of OMLP01046026.1, forward strand.
TGCATAATCATGTTTGCATAATCCCCTGGGAAATACGCAATATGGAAATCTATATGTTTGCATAATGATGCAAGGTTTCCTTTTGAAGTGAAAAAAAAAATCCAAACTTGATGGTTCACATACGGAGAGAATGTCAGGCTGAACTCCCTCACACTTATATTGTACATAAAATGTTCCCACAAGAGTTTTGCTCTCAGGATTAGTACATGGCATGAACATGTATGTACATGCATGAAGTGCATGAAGTGTGTGTTATGTAATGTACTATAAAGTACTGGACAATTTAAAACACAGAAAAATAAAAGAGAGCACACAAAATAAGAGAAAACGGTAAAGAATTTTACTTAATTTTACTATAAATTCAGTCACAAATTGAACACTTACTCAGAACACCCATGTCTATAGTGCATTATAACACATTATGATGATAATGATGCCTTAAAAACATACTTATAATGCATTATAGTCGACCTATAGTTCTAAGCATAGAATAGATATTCAGACTGCTTCGTAACTTTACTTACAGCAACCACTGTCCATTTTTTTGTTGACTTACAGCCAGCTTGTAATGTAGCACTCCTGCCCATTACACAGGAATTTCATTAAACAAAGAAGAACGTGCAATAGCACACAAAACACTGTATAATGTAACAGGTGCTAACATACAATTAATGGATCTTTAATCCATTATACTCATGTGTATAATACATTATTGACATTGGTGTAGTAATGAGTTTTGGTCATTGTTGTAAAGGACTGTGGAAATTCATGAGCACTGATTACACAGCACTATAGATGCTTTATAAATGTTTGTTCATAATGTGTTAAAAATGCATCACAGACATGGGCTTAATATAAAAACTGTTACCACCTATTGGTTACAGAATGTCATGGACCTTGTATTTAGTTCCGCTGATATCTTGTTTTATGTTGGAAGTTTATCCTCATGTTGCATACAAATGAAATTAAACTGCAAAACAGTACATTTAAATGTTTTAGACACGCTGATGACATTGCTTTAGTGGGTCTTTCACCTAAAAATGATGGTCTATCTGACTATTTTACGCAAGTTTCTGAGTAAGAGCAATGGTGTTGGTCCTGCTCATTGCTCACTATGTTGTAAAAACAAAGGAACTGATTTCAAAACAAAGCGGACCAACTCTCATCACAGACATTGTGTTTTCAGTTTGGAATCTGATGAGGTTTTGGGGTCAGTGTTGACATCCTGGAAAGGGTGAATGTCAGTCTGAAAGTAAGTGTCCTTGTTTTTAATATTTCTGTTTGGTACAGGCATCTGGCGTCAGTAAACAGAAACCAGCTAAATAGAATTGTTAAGACATCAGGGAAGATAATAGTCCACCAACAGAAGCAGCTGGGTGATCTGTACAGCACAGGAAAGCCCTGTCAATCATGAATGATAAACTCTACACCGAGTCTGAGCTGCTAAATATCTCTGGCAAGGGCTGCTTTATCCCGAATGGAATTAATGTAGTCAACCAATTACAGTAAACTTAAATATGAGAGTGTAAGCTGAAAACTATGTATACATAGTATACAGTTATAAGTTGAGAGATCTTTGTTTCATTGATGTGATGTGTCTTGTTTCTTGTTTTTAATCCTGTGGACATGTTCGTGTTTGTATTTTCTTGGGTGAGACCAGAGACAATTTCCCTGCTCCGGCTCAAATAAATCTATTCTATTCTCATCTTGCGTTTTTGAATCTTGGACTCCAGTTGCTTGCAAAAAGCAAAGCTTGCTTCTGGTTGTTGAACCTGCCTGCCTCTGTGTCCTGCGACACAAAAAGTGAAATAAAAAAATAGAAACACTACACAGCATGAAAAGTGGAAAGTTTAGAGTGGAAATGTAAAAAAGCCCTCCTGTCGTTTTTCTCATTTTTTTTTCTGGTCCATCTTTACCTTCTATATTTCTGCCTGTTTGCATCAGTTGTTTTTATCCCTACATAAACTCTCTTCTGCCTCATTAGTCCTGATTCCCTGACTCCTCCTCTGTATTTGTGTCCACGGCAGGTGTTGGGAGTTAAGTGCCGGGAACATCAAGTGGATCTACCAGGTTCCCATTCTGACAGCCATTGGGGTAAGACTGTGAGTGTGAAATACAGTTTCAGTGTCGCTTGAGAAGTTTTCGTCACCTACTGATGGCTTCAAAGTAAGACTCAACTCTTATAAACAGGGCCAGGATTCCCAGATTTGGGGTGTTTTTTGTGCTTGTGTGTTAATTAAGGCAGACATCTAAATATAATTGTTTTTAGACTAGGTGCAAGCGTTCCTTCCTCACTCCAGCAGATGCAATCCTATTTAATGAAAGAGACCTGAGGATTCCAGCTACGATAATAATATTTAGAATTTGTCGTGTTTATAGGTAATTAGTTGAGTCATGTTCTTCTCCTTTCAGCTCTCATGGCTCATGCAGTGATTTGTACAAGTGTCCGACAGATTTTTCAACAACTGTGTAATTACAAACTGCTTCTTGCCTGCTGACCTCATTGTTCAGCGTATTATTAGAGAATCATCTTCAAAACTAATTAAATCCTGACTTGGATGACTGAAGACTTAATGTTCTGCATGCCAGGCCTTGTTCTGCGACTGGCACCATACAAACACAATCTGTTGATTCCGCGGGTCTGATGTACAGCTGGAGTGAGAGATTTCTCACACTGTTATAAAGGAACACACAGATCTATGATTTGATTCTGCCCACAGTTTTTTTTATTTTATTCTACAAAACTGTTACTGCTCTGAAATGTTGGCCTATGTCCCCATGTTTGCACGGTTTCTGAACTTGGCGAAGCTCAATTATGTTTTTTATATTGCTCATAAGTGCAGCTGCGTATCAAAATATTCACTGCAATACCCAACGATTTGTTTGTCAGCGTTTACCAAAAACAAAAAAAGACACGACAAATTAAACTCAGGTGATTGTCTTCTTTATGTATTGACTGTTTTTATTGACTTTGAAATGCATCTTTGGGTGACTAGAAAGGCACTTGTAAATAAAATGCATAAATATTATCATTATAATTATAATTATAGGTGTACTAAAAAATGGTGGGAAAACAGACAAAAACAGGAAGTGGAAAGTAAAACGTGAAGGATAAACTTTCAACATTTTATACTACATTATAATTCCAATCCGCTACAGCTCAGATAGAATTATTGTATTGTACTTTATTTGCAGATTTTATACATGTTATATAAAATCATATCATATTGGATGTTATTATTGGTTTTGTTTAAGTATGAAGAAAAAGAGACCCAAACTTAAGAAAAAGGTAGGCAGGTAGAAAGTAAAAGGTTTTCATAAAACGCTGATCAGAAAAAAAATAAACAATACAAAATCCAAAATAGACGATACAAAAGGAACATATATAACAAAAAAAACTAAAAGAAAACAGGAAGCAGGTAGGGGTAAATCCAGGAAGAAAAAATGATAACATTTACAAAAACCAACATCGTACTATCCGATGCACAGCTGGACACACAAGGAACAAACAAACTGTCAAAGATGGAGGGTAAGATGAGGACTTAAATACACAGGGAGTGATTAACTGATAGGACACAGGTGAACACAGGAAAAAGGCGGGAAAACAGACAAAGGGAAGAAATGAAAAGCAAAACTTGACACTTGGGGACAGATCTTAAAAAATAAAACAGGAAATAACAAAACCAACAACTCATAATGAGCACTGGTACTCTAGGTATATTTTGATGCTAACTAACTTTTTTCTTTTACTACAAATTACTTTGGATGCATGACTTTGACTTGTAAGAGAGTATTTTTACTTCAATAAAATATGTGAATACTTCTTCTACCTAGCTGTTTGTAGCGCATGACAAGTTGGTATTTAAAGCTCTCAGAATCTTGTTTATTTGTTTAGTGTTGATAATCCCTCCTGACCTCTAGGAACCAGGAAACTTTTGAGATTGTATTTTAGCAGATCTCATTAAATATTGATACACTGAGCAATGTAGCGTACGTGTAATTCCAAAAATAAGCTTGTGAAAAATGATTTTTTTGAGGGGGAACAAAGCTTGTGTATTACTCCTGGCACCGATACAGAGATTCTCAGCCCAAGCCTTGAACTGAGCGTAGTAAATTTAATAACACCACCCACGCAGTGAAAGCAGCTCCACAGCAGCAGCTGGAGTTCTCCATCCGTGCCTTTGTTCGGCCACAGTGCTGCTGGAGAGAGAAGCTTTGGTTTACAGCATCTTCTGGGTGTGAAATCAAGTGGCAATGATGAAAGGCGTGTTGATCAGGGTTTTTCAAAGCACCCCCGCTTCCCCATATTAGTCATGCTTTCAAAAATATAAAGGAAGAATAAAAAAAAAAGTAAAGAATACCTAATATAATTGATTGTGTCTCTCCTACAGGAGGAGGAAGTATAATGGATTCAGTGGTCTAAAACTTTTCCCATCCCGTATTTGTTTACATTTGTAAACTTTTAAGCACCGTGATCTCGATAATGTCATCCTCAGCAAGGGTAG
>OMLP01046026.1:21229-37415 GCA_900302685.1 Spondyliosoma cantharus
AATAAGTGTATTATGGATTTCTCTGTGTTGTGATGTGTTATGTGGCAGTCAGGCTTTTACCTTATTTACCTCCGTGAGTTATCTGTCACAACAACTGCTGCTCTCCATATTTGTTCTTCTCTGGCCGCCCCGTCTGACGCTCGCACACACAACCAGCCGACCTTATCACCTGACAGAACATCAATATTGTATGAGTCTGCCAGACTTTGGGGTTCTTTGGCATAATTCAAACACTGGTGATAACATTTCTCTTTTTTCCTATAATACAACCCTTTCCCAAAAAAGTTGGGACCCTCTGTAAAACTGTGTTTATCAGCAACAGCTTTGGGAAGTTCCTGAACCCGTGTGGTAAAATCCCTCATACAAAGATGTGGCGAAGCTAGCGCTTCTAAATTTTAACTTACAGAAATCTTCCCAGTTGCAAATGAAAGCAGTGAACCAGAAGCATCACCTGCACAGAATGGACAACTAAGTATTGGCTAAAGCTGAAAGATGTTGTGTGGAAGTGTTGTATGTGTTTGCTAGGAACCAATTACTGAAAAATCAACACCTGCATTTGACAAACACCCGGAGAATGACCGGGGCATGGTTAACTAATGTTAAATACACCCGCGTAGAAAGTAGCCTCAGAGTTAGTTCGATGTGAATGTTTTTTAATGATCTGCGGGTTGTTCCCAAATCGAAGAAGCTCAGCACAGACGTGACGTGAAATTAAAAGAGAAACCGAGAGGAGTCAGGAAGGACAAATCATTATAAAGTTTCACTTTCCTCCTGCCTGTTACTGCAGAAAAGAGGTGATTAATTTACCTCAACTAAATTAAGCGCATATTACACATTTTTTTCAGGCAAACTACAGCTTAATAAAGAGATCGTTCGCTGTATAATGACGTCAAGCAAGCGACTGAAATATCAACGTAAAGTGTCTTTTCATGTAATTCATTATGGAGTAGCGATGAACAAGTGGAACATGACGTTTCCTCATCTTTCTCTCTGCCTTGCTCGAATTCAAAATTCAATTGAGCATCAAGGCATGAGGCAAAATAACTTGTTGCCAACGCGAATCAGAAGCAACAGTCTCTTCCCCTGTCCTCACGCTCTGTACCGTGCAAAACTCCTCTTTGTGATTTGGAGCCCATGATACGAAGATGACACAAATTAAGGAGAGACGATGGAGAGAGTGCTCAGTCACAAAGCGTCTTGCTGTGAGCGCTACTTAAAAAAAAAAAAAAAGAACTCTGAATTAATGATCAAACCTCTGAAAAATGACACGTTTGTCGAAAGACATATTCGGGAGCGAAGCCGCTGTCGAGCCGTGATTGGAAATAAACCTCCTGCAGATTCTAATCAGACTCAGAGCTGCTCTGTCAGGACTAAAGCACTGCTGTAGCAGGAGCAGCTCCTGGGCACCTGCTGAAGAATAAGACTGCATGCCATAACGTAGACTCAACCAGGTTATCCTTATGCACTAATAGATTAGACTGCCGATAATTAATTCTAATGTGTCAAAAGATTTTGAAAAGGCCTCACCTCAGGAAAGATATTATTTCTGTGTCCATGTAAAACATAGCTTGGGGAGAAAACAGGGGTCGTAATAACCTCACAGGATATTCTGGTTTGTAACAGCACGGCTCTGGGGATGAAAATGTCAGCTGGTAATTGGACCGCCTTTCTGAGGCTGACTGCCTTGAAATTATGTACGCTCATCAGTGGCCCCCCTTCCATTAGTCCTCTCTTTGGTGATCCCCTAAATTTACATCTAGCACCACCACAAGGTTGACTGAAAAGGTTGATTACCATTGCCCCGCAAAATGACTCGCATGAGACAGTTCACAAATGAAGCTCTGAAGGCGAAGCATGTTTCTCACACATGAATGAAACATACCAAGGACACTGGCTGACTTCAGGTCAGATCAACACTTACACAAGGTCATATAAAGTAATGATATATGAGGTTATGATACGTTTTGTTACTACAAACTGCTATCAAACACATGGGAAAAAAATACATAGTGGACACAGGATGTTTTACAGTTAAACTTTAAACTTTATTATCTGAAATGAACTGACTTACACTCCAAGTTTAGTTATTCTGAATCACCCCAAGCATTGTGTTTTAAAACATTAAATAAAGAACTCCTTATATCGATAACGACAACACATGTGCGGAAAACGATTTATCTGTGATTGGCCAACTGATATATCGCTAGGGCTGTCGTTTTCATAACACTCAATCAAGTTATTGTTTTTTGTTTCTTTTAACTCTGTTCTGGTTTGGTTAAGGCAACAAAAAAGTCAGGATACATTTAGGAGAACGGGATTTGGGTTAAAATAGATAATAAAAGCTTGATTGGCCTTGGAGCAAACATTAATTATGACCAGCACACTGATATCAGACTCTCCACCAATAGAGCCTCCTACATCCTACACACTGGGTCTTTTAAATAAAGGTCATTATCTACATTACTACATTAAACTTTTCACTAGAATTTGGTCAAGACAACAAACCGAGACTGCAGAGAATAACTTGAAAAAAGCCGCGAGCTGCTCCTGCCGCATCTCCACTTCAGTTTGCCACCCGTCAAAAGGAACCTGCAAATGAAATGCCAAAACACTCGTCACATGGTGTGTATGAACACAGATTAGACGAGACATCTCATAATCTGTCGTGTCAGGTGAAGGTTTGAGTTTATTTACAAAGGCACAATCATTCCGCACGAATGATGGCTTTGAGTTTCATCAGTCCTGCATGAGAAATGTTTTGGTGGAAGTAATAACACGATGCTGTCTGCAGGTCCACTGCCAGTGATTACTTTTCCTCTCATCACTTATTGTCGGGGTTTTCAGGGTCAGACAGCAGCGTCTCATTAATATATAAACCAATCACAAGTGAACCATTCCTTCCTCAGTACTGCTGTGAATACTCATGTATGATCCTCCGCCTGCACCCTCTTCTTTCGTCCTCTCCTCCCCTTCCTCCTCATTCTTCTTCTCCTTCTTTTTCCGTCTCTTTCTCCTCCTTTTTCTTTTTCTTCTTCTTGTATCTCTGTGTACAGAGCTGTTGGCTCTGGCACGTTGTATTGTATTCTGGAGCTGTGTTTGCTATTTTCTCAGGCTGATACAGATTCACGGCTCCAAGATTTTGGCTGTGGAAGAGTTCATCCTCAATTTGCATCTTTCAAATTACTTTGCCTCCGTCTCATTAAATTCTTTGAAAAGAAATCTCACAACTTGGCAGGAAAAATAAAATAGCTTTCTTCCTTTAGCTGTTGTGAAAAATGGCTTTATTACGCAAAACAAAAGGTCACCAGAACGCTATTGTTGAACGCAAAATTAATCTGTAGCCCTTCAATACTTCTTTCATCTTACAGTTGTTGAGGCAAACGCACAGATAAGGTTATCTCACGTACAGTGGTGCAGCTGTAGTTGTACTTTAAAGCTGAAATCATTCATGTTTTTATGGTTAACAGTCTGTATGATGGAGGAATAGACAACCGAGCGTTCTGTCTCCGTTCTTCTGTTTCAGCTCAACTTCATCTTGTTTGTGAACATCGTACGAGTGTTGGCCACTAAAATTCGAGAGACCAACGCAGGGAGATACGACACGAGGAAACAGTACAGGTTTGTACTGACTGCATCTCTAAAGAACCAGCGGTTGATTGTGTGTCCGGGGTCGTAAACTGTTTCCTGTACAATTGTCCCACCTCGATGAATGTCAATATATAGATCTGTGCATGTTAATACTGCAGTTCACCTTGATTTACAGGCAATATTCATGAACCGCAGTCCGACATCTGAACAGAAACGATATGTCAATTATAACCAAGGTCATTTTTTGTTAAAGGTGCTGATTTTAATAAGAAACAAAGCTCTTTATTGATTTTTTTTTTCCTTTTTAATGTCTGAATAAATTATAAATTAACTGTGAAAGTGAATAAACTGCATAAACAAACTGACCTTAAAGGATGAAACAGTTTCATAATGTCTTACTTTGTTTGCTACCTTTCTAGCTTCAAACAGTGCTCTGGGGACCTGTTGTTCCTCTGGGAACAGCTTGTTTATTCACTTATGGAAAAAATAAACATGTCTGAGTTTGTTTTATCACCTCATTAATAACGTAAATGTTAAAATTCTGAGTTTGAATCTCTTCTCCAAAACTACACAGTACCGTTTGTGGTGTTAGAGATGGTGACAGATGAGAGGTTTGAGTATGTTTCATCCTTACAGAGTCAGATAAGATGGTGTCATTTTCTTATTGTTCGCAAAATGTATTTAGCTTGTCGCTCGGTTATTTCTGACTTCCTGAGCCCATTTGTTGCTACAGTGAAGGCGTGACTCTTTTAGTGTTCCCCTGACACTGCCGGTGGAGCGTTGTTTGCTTCAGTGTAGCTGCCTGTTTTCTGTAAAGAAAGGTAGGGAGGGACAGGGGAAAACAGTAGCGAGGTGATTTTCTTGCCAGTGTTTGGCGAATTGACAGAACAGTTACTTTCTGCATGTCGATCCCTTCGTCAAAGTCGATTATACGCAGCGATGTTGTGGAAACTTGAAAGTCAATTCCCCGCAATGCGACTGTGTAAATAAATGTATGCCCCACCCCACACACACACACACGGATATAATTCGTTCTAGCTTATTCTCACATCTGCAGTTAGATCTGTTATTCTGCTGGAGCTGGAGCTGGCATCAGTCAGTCAGGAAGATTTAATGACGGTGTATTTTTTCTAAGGATTGTATTGAATGCTGCAAGCGAGGTTTGCTTTGTGTGGCTGAGCAGGCTGCTAGTCAGAGCAGATGATAGTGATCGGGAGATGAATGGTGACCAAATACACCGCATTGCATGCAGATGGAAAAATCTAATTGATGTCAGGGTGCCTCACAAAGAAAAGTAGAGAGAAACAGGTAAATGTAAAAAAAAGTAGTTGAAAAAGTTATTTTGAATGAGTGCACCGGTCAAAAAGGACTCACAGACGGACAGAGAGCTTTTGTGTTGATTAAATCGAGACACTTATGATATGATAACTTCAGTAACTTGCTGGAAATAAAAGCAAAAGTTACACTTTATGACGACTTGTGCTTTATTTTCTCAGCTCTCAGCCAGAAACCATCAGCTGAGATAAACAGCTGTATCATTACGTAAACAGCGTGAACACGTTACTTAAATGGACGACTGTAAAAAGCCAAATCAACTAAGTTCTAATGAGTTCTAATCACAAGTGTTCAAGTTGGATGTTGTGGAAGCGAGAAGAGAGGGGAAGATGAACAACAGCAGCCAAAACGAGATTGGAATCAATTTTAAACTGAAGTCACGCTGTAAAAAATGTAATGTCTGAAAAACACTGAAACTGACTGCAGATTGCTTCTGGGACGGCAGCACAATAATCCTGTTTTACCTCGTGTATTCTTCACTTTCACATTAGCAGAAATTCAAATGGGGTGAGAAGGAGGAGGGGATCTGTTTATCCTCTTGTTTGTTGTGGCAAGAACTTTATTTTCAGCCCTGTACATAAAGATGATTCAACCCAATCGCCAGAATAATGGTCTGCGAAGTTAAAACGTTTCATTTCTTTGGGTTCAATACTCAATTTCTCTCTTGTCGCAGTGCTGTGCTTATGCTGTGCTGTACACAAAGTGCGTACGTCAACACAAACGTGCAGCCCAGTCACCAGAATGTGTTTGCAGTTAACTTTTCTGCAAATCACAGATTTCTCCAAGGTTGACATTTGTAGCAGATGTGGCATATCACGTTCACATTATATTCTTAATGCTGGACTTTCCCATCCGGAGGTGGAGTGGATGGTTGTGGGCGTTACAAGGCTGTCAAACCGACAGCTGCAGTTTGAGTCTGTGGAAGTGTTTACTGCCGTTTTAATATCGACAAAAAACGGCTATTTTCCACAGGAAGTCGGGAAGGGTTGCAGCAAAACCGTGATTTGCTTTCCTAAACCTGACCAAGTAGTTTTTGTGCCTAAACCTAACGAGAGGGTAAGCACAGCGTTGTGATAAGAAACAACAAAAGTTAAGTTGCAGCTTCAAGTAACATTCATTTTGAACTTATCTGTTGTTTTGCAAGTGTAGATAACATTTATTCTGGCATTTGGTTTGAAACACACAGCTGCAGATGGCTCGGCTTTACGTCCATCGTTAGTGTTGCAGCTTTCAGAATGTATTGGGGTATTTAACATTGTGTCCTGGTTGAAATAATGGTCTGATTTGAATAAATTAGAATGAGAATTAACTGACGACATTTATTTCCCCAATTATGAATTGAAATTCAGATGCATGCGACAATTTAGAGCTGCCACAGACTGTTACTGTCACAGCTGCAGGGAGGATTTATCTGAGAGTTACATACTGCAGGGAGCCATTGAGATTCTGGTCAGTGACCGTTTGAATAGCTGCAAACCTTTAAAGTAGTGTCGATATATAATCTCCGGAGAATGGTAAAAATGTAGTTTTTTCTATGAGATAAGGGCTATAAGATATTTTATGCTGTACATATAAAATGTACAGTATCTGTTCTACGTTATTCTGCAGTCATAGCAAAAATATACCTGTCTCCAGCAGGAACTAGTCCCTGAAGAAAGTTGTTTCACAGGGTAGAATCTGTTGCTTCTTGCTGTCGATATGCAGCGGTGGGGATTCTGAGTGAAGTGACAAAAATATCACAAAGCAGTGTTACAGTATATGCTTTGGGAAATGGAGACAATGCAGGTTTCTCTGACACTTAGCTTGAACAAAAAGCTGAGAAAAGTTCCATTAGTATGACTCCCTCACTGTGGCAGGGGCGAGTTTGAAATGTGTTCATGTACTTCTGTACCCGAGCCAGGAGGCTCTCCGACTGTGAGAGACAATGAGCCTGCCAACTAAAAAAAATCATTACTGGTTTCACTATCTTGTTGTGAGCCATTAACGTGCTGACTGATTAGCTGCTAAATGTAAAACTCATAATGCACGTTTACAAAGAAAGAAACTTGCTTTCGTTTTGCATTCACACATGAAGCTGCCATGTTCATGCTGTGACATGTCATGTCTGCAGGCAGCTTTCAATAAACGTCCTCAACAAATAAATACCAGTCCCCTACAGAAACGCTATGTATTCACTACTGTTAGAAAATGTGTAATTTTCTGCCACAAGGGCGTGATTCAGTACAGGCTGAGAGAACTGCTTCTTATTTTTGAATGGCGTATTGTGATTTAATGTAGTAGAAAGTATTCTTTATAAATTAATGTTATTTAATATGAAGAAAAAAAAGGAATTTTTTTAGAGAGAACAAAACACTGTACGATGGTTCAACCAGACTGAACACAGTGAAAATGCAGAAGGAGACAAAGATATCTCTGTGTGGCAGAAATCACCAGCCATTGATAAAATGATTTAAAAGCTTAGCATCAAGGTCTGTGCAGAGCATCGGGATATTTTACGACAGGAACACTTCGCCCGGCTTTTAAAAAACCTGAGGCGCAGATTTGTGAAGTGTGGCCATGCAAAAAAAGTCTAACTGCCGGTTTGTTTACCTTAGTGAAGAAACCAAAATGAGTTCTTTGTTAGCACGTCTAATTACAAGTGAGCAACTGAACTGTGGTTTTGGATTGGCTTCATATATTCTCAGTCTGTTCTTCTCTGCTGCTTGATGTATCATTCATGTAAACTTCTTTTCGGGAGAAACTTTTGACAGAAACAAAACAAGTGAGAGGATGTGACATACCATACATTCTTTATTGCAAACAGAAGGAGCAGTTGATCAATGAAGTGTTTCCAGTACGAGGGAGACTTTCCCCCTCAAGATGTATGTAACCGAAATCCAGTTATTCATTCATCCATTCATTCATTCATTCATTCATTCATACTGTTTTCATGTGAGTTATAAGAGTCATCATTGATGGTAAGATAGAGGAAAAATACATAATAGTTTTGTTTTGTACGACACAGGGCTGTATAATAACTCCTTCATGCAACACAAATCACACCCTGAAGATACAGTTTCTAATCTTTTGAGTCTGCATCAGGGTGAATGTGAACAGCAGCAACAAGAAGGTGACGATAATGTTGTCGGTGATCTTCATATCAAAAGTTCCGCATCAGATAAAACTGTCCATCGAGCTTTGACTGTGTGTGAGCACCAAGCATCGATGTTATAAACACAGAGTCCACCTCTGATCTGTCGGCTCAGAACACGTCTTCCAGTGATATTTGGCGAAAATTTACGGTCATGAAATGTCGTCACCGCAACTTATTGATTCAAGTATTGTCCAAATCAACTGGCCGCTGCTCTGTATACATGTTTGTGTGTTCGTGTCCGTAGGAAACTGGCGAAGTCCACCCTCGTGTTGGTGCTGGTGTTCGGTATCCACTACATCATCTTCGTCGGGATGCCTCACACATTTGAGGGGTCGAGCTGGGAGGTCCGCATGTACTGTGAGCTGTTCTTCAACTCCTTTCAGGTACTTGTCTGACTTCCTGCATGTAAGAAATGATGGCATCTTGAAAAATCTGCCCCGAAACTTAACTCGCTGTCAGCTACGCGGACACTTCCTGTCCTGTCACTGTAGTGTCTGGGTTAGAGTCAGCAAGTCAACATCTCAAAGTTGGCATAGCAACTGTTCATCTCCCTACACCACTCACACACACACACACACACACACACAAACACACACACACACACACACACACACAAACGCACGCACGCACGCACGCACGCACGCACGCACGCACACACGCACACACGCACACACACACACACACACACTCTCTCTTTCATGGTCAGCTCATTGTAACCTCACCGCAATTATCTTCTTTAAATTACACGAGTTTCACAGTCAAGACTCCACTTCATTATTCAGTGAAGCAGCTCCATAATGAGACTCGTTCAATGTCGTTATTCAGCTTCGCTTAAATTTAAGTGACCAATTTCAAACTACTTGTAAGTGTGAGATTGACTTTTCCCGTGTACTGTAATAACTCAGTAACAGCTCGAATCTCATCGCAGTTTATTTTTTTAACCTCGCCACGGAGACCTTGTTTAAGAGCGTCAAGGACATTATCCTGTCTTAAAGTCATGAGCTGTTTTAATGAAGTAATTCTCAGTTTGACCCTAACTGCGCCTGTAATGAATAAATCAGCAAACGAGCACGCACACGTGAAAAAATTAAAGTTGATTGAGCAAAATCCAATTAATTTACAGGGGAGCCAAGAAGAATCACATATGCTCTGTTAATGATTGCTGGCGTCAGAGAAAAACACATTTTCGTGGTTCATTCTTTCCATTGCAAAAAGTGTAAAACAGCAGTAAAACTAATATTACGGCTGCTGGCTGACAAACATTTGTCACAAACCAAACGGCAGATTAATTGTTGGTATAGTGTACGTTTCTGCAAACCACTGATATGTTGCAACTTCACCTTCCATAGGGTCCAGTTTTCTATTTTATGTTGTGACAACACAAAGCTCATGCTCTGGTTAGGTTTAGGCACAAAAAGTTCTTGTTTAGTGTGAGGACATCATCATGCTTGCATATGCCACATATCAGCACTATCCTAATGAGGACGACATACATTTGATCTGTCTTTTGTGCTCTTTAATAACGCAACACCACAAAGCCAAAAGAAAAGTTGGTGAAAGCCACTTCACAGAAAAAGGCTTTGTGCAGTAACGGCTTCAAAATAAAACAAAATCATTATAAAAGAGGTTGGCTTTCCTTACGCTGCCTGGTACAATATTGATTGGCTCGAAATAATATATCATGGAATAAAATGATAAAAGATTGACCTTCCTAGGCCCATTAGATGATGGTTATAGACTTGAAAGGAGAAATATTGTGACATAGACACTGTATGTAACTGCTCGAAAACACTTCAGTCTCTCGCTCACCAAACAATGACTCATGGCTTTATATTAGATTAGTCCAGCTCATTTTCACATGATCATCAATTAAGCAGTATCCCTGATCCGGAGGTTTCTCTCAAGTCATTTCCCATTCCTCCTCGGTGTCAGCGGAGCTTCTCCACAGGAGCACTGACAGTGTTGAATTTCAAAGAAATCAGGAGAGGTCAAGTGACCGAGCTCGAGCGTGCATGCTGATGTTTCCCATCGGCCCCATATGCACATAATTGTTGATCTTATGTAACCTTCTCGCTTGCAAAAATACATAAAGACACATACATACTTATACCACCTGGCCTACATTGTTTTGTTTTAATAAATAAACGTGCGCATTTATATAATGAACAGAACCTCCAAACAGATCAACAGAAAAAAATGTGTTTTCCATTATGATTAAAACTCAAGAGGCTTCAGATGCTCATTTGTATCCACACAGAGCGTCAGTGCTCATGATAACTGTTCTGGATGGAAATCAAATTAACTGGCCAAAAAGTTGAAGTCTTTTGAGTGTGTTCAGTCATCTTGAAGCGCCTTCAAAATTCATCAGGGGGAAGCGTGAACTGTTGAAATCTGAAGTGAAGTTGTCCCTTCATCAGCCACTATTCATAAATATGTGCTGGAATGTGTTCACAAACAGGAAGAATGATTTAGATTGACTTAATCTTTATAGAATCCTTTTATAAACACAATGTGGTGACTGTTTCTATCAGGTCTACTGTGTAACAATCATAAAATGTCATGTTCCTGTTTTGTTAAATGCCCGTGGGAGGATATATCTTCGTAGCGAATGTACGCAAAACGTGCGACCCGAGCATAATTGTGCACGGGAGAATTTCTTCCCAGATTGAACTCAAAAAATTCTTGCTGAAATACTGACAGCTACTAGTCAACGATAAAGAAGTAAAACTAATTAATTCCTCAAGGTATTAAATCACATCAGCTTTATTTGTGTTTAAATGCAGACTAGTTAGAATAAGTTATGAGAATACATTTTTAAAGGAGTTAGTATCAAAGTGGAAAAACTTAATTTAACACCCATGAAAGGGTTTTTGGTTGAGCCAAAAAAAACTGTGATCGGTGCCAGAGACACAACAAAAGCTTGATTTGGTGCCAAAACTTGGACCAGAACCGCTCTGAACCACCTGCTGTGCCAACAAAAACATCAGCTGCATCACTCCGTCCCCCTCAGCATGAGTTTGCAGGTTAGTTTGAGGCCATATGTTACCAAACAGATGTAAACACTTGATGTGCCTGATGAAAATGGCTTTCCATGTACGTGTTAAGGTTGTGTAATACCTGCACATTTGCGAGATCAAATACAAGCAAAAGCAGGTAGAATAATTGGAATTTTACCAGGAAATATAATAATAATAATAATAATGCATCTTATTTGAAGGTGCCTTTCAAAGCACTCAAGGACACAGCACGTAACAACATATCATTACAGGTGCCCATTGCTTTGTACATCCTCTTTCAGTAGCTACCACCTTCACAGATAATTCAAATGTAATGCACAAATCATTTGGAGCGTGAAGTCAAATGTGAGAGAATCCACAACAATGTCCTGGACCTTGGGAAGATGAAGAAGAAAAATTACATTTGGTTCTACCATCTGTTCTGTGCCTCTCGACAGGCGCGTCCAGTGACCTCTTGTGATAGGCTCCTCTCGTCTGACAGACATGATGGAAAAAGTATTGACATGATGGAACCAGGTTGCAGAGAGAGATCAAATGTGTGATGAATCCAAAGACACTGTAACGCCTCACATCTTCGCAAGCTCCTGTTTACACGCCATAACGGCCAAGTTTAGATGCTGTAATGAGTCCAAACAAAAGAGAGAGCTCAGTGTTTGGTTTATTTATCTATTGTCTCTCACTCAACACATTCAAAGCGCCCAGTCGGTGAGAACCATATGCGCCTTCATGAAAAGATCATAATGCATGCACCCACTCACATATGGGGCTCAGACAAACACAACTGATTTCTTGGAGGCATATTCTAATTAAAACAAAGGGTGTTGCTTTCATGTGCAAGCAGAAAAGTAAAGGCAACTTTTATACAAGGAGAAGGAGAAAAATACAGAGTGTGGTAGGTTCAGTCAGCAGGTGTTAATACGCAGGGCCAGGTGAACCTGCTGGTTGGGCCTGGGGCTAAAAAACACCTACCGGGCCTCTAATAAACCCCAGTTGCTCCCACTCTTTTCTTTGCTGAACCATTACATGACCACACATTTACTGTGTGTGTTAAATCATTACAAATATATTAATATATGAATATGCTTTAAGCACAATACTGAACTAATGAAGGCTTTCAACCTGGGATTCTCTTCAATAGACGGGCTCGCAGTAGATCATTAAGCAGGACCTTTAGTAGTGCACGCATTAATCACACCTTCTGTTTAATCGGAACAAAAGTTCCTTTTCATGCCAGGTGCCTCATGGAGGACAAAGTGTATATTCATAAGACATGAGCCTTTTCATTTTTAGACTCAAAGGGCCTCATTTGAAAGATCTGTAGTGCATCGTCTAAAGTCAATGGTGCCTTTATGTCCAACTCCCTCTTTTTAGTTAAACAGCAAATAATCTGAGTGCAAAGGGGTTGTATTTAGCATATTAATTAGTCATAGGTGTGTTTTGGTCATGACATTGATTAAAGGTAGTTAAGGCGAATCTGGAAAAAGATAGTGGATTGTTGAGTGTCATTCCCAAGTCCCTACGTATGTGCAGCTGTGAGAAAACATCAACTCTTATATCACTAAACAGGGCAGACTGACTCAAAGATAACCTAGTCATGTGATGTATTTTGAATCTCTGCTACAAAGACTTACACATGAACAGAAGTCTCACCGTTTCATTCAGAGTGATGTAGAATTTAACAGTCAATAAGTCCCTCGTGAAGACGTCGGGGCCCCTGGCTGTGTACGTCAGGCGCATTGTCTGCTTTCAGTCATTTTTAATGTCAAATCTAAAAAGCTGTGGTTGTAAACTTTAAGGGACAGAGGAAACTCTCCAGAGGAAACCGAGTCAAGGCTGAGTTAACTCTATGGTATGTAAACATCTGACCCACTGGAATTGTGATGTGGGGACTATAAGTGAAATTATCCGTCAGGCACAAAGTAAATGTGGTGGCCAAGAGGTTTAGGCGTTGGACTCAAAATCCAATGAGGATTCCCTACATAGGTTTGAATCCTGTCCGTGACGCCAAACCTTCTGTGTGTATATATGCACACAGTACGCCACAAATGTCTCTGTGCAGTTACGCTTATTCTTATTTACTTTTTTAGTTTATTACTACTCACCATGTGTGTTACATTTATGGGTGCACATACCATATTCAAGTGTCCCTCTTGGAATGTAGAAAGTGAGTGTATATAGATCCAATATATATTTTTGATAAGCAGTCGTAATTTAATTTAGTATGTTTATTATTTACTTGCTTTTGTCTTGTTTCAACTTCAAAATCTATCACTCAACTGCTGCTGTAACAAGTGAATTTCCCCAGCGAGGGATCAATAAAGTCATATCTTATCGTATCTCTCTAACCGACTCGCCAACACTATACTTTTGTCGACATGAAATCTGTGGAGTGGTTAAAAAAACAATTGTTAAAAAATGTATATAGATTTTGCAGTTTAGAACATAATCTACTTCCTTTTTTGAAAACGTTCGTGTTGCACAACTGTTCTGGGGGATGTTCTTCTTCAGAGTACACTGCGTTCATTTAGATGTCTCTTATCAGCAGAGACTCACACACACACGGACACACATCTTCTCTGAAATCTCTCACTTTTAAAAAGACACCCTGTCCTTTTTTAACTTCTTATCGTGGTGGGAACACAAGGTGAAAAGGCCAGAACACAACCGGCAGAGCGATGTCTGTCTTTTCTTCAGCAAATCGTTCTTTTTCAGTCGACTAGATAGTTTGCGAACTCACATCCTCGTCATCGTGATTAGAAAAGGATGACATTTTAAAAGGGATTGTGATCATCGCCCTGTACGTGACGTTTGTTCACATTTTGCTCGCTGACAGCTTACACATCCATCTCTTCCTTTCAGGGTTTCTTTGTGTCCATCATCTACTGCTACTGCAACGGAGAGGTGAGTGGATCGGTTGTGATCGTGCGGGAAAAGCACAAACACTGAACAACGAAACTTAAAAAAACCTAAAAAAGTTCCCAAAATAAACTTTAGTTTGTTTTCATACAGGGTGTGAGTTATGTGAGCTTCCAATGAAAACAGTAAAATACTACATCTGTAGGGGTCATAAACAAATCACCAATTACTGTAATCACAGATAATGCATTTTTTAATTTGAGTGTCATTTATGTTAATTATAAGGAACCAAAGCTGACCACAAAGTTGGGCGATTCAGAAGAAGAGGAGGATGTTATAGAAGACCATTTACACCACAGGCAAAACATTGATTAATTAATGGTTAATGATTTTGCCTCAATATAAAGAAAAAATAAAATTATGTGGAAAAACTCATAATTATGGCACAAAACATTTTAGGAGATTTGTTTAAATTAAGAGATAAAAATATTGTTGGATACATTTTGACTTTTTGTCTGATTTTTTTTTTTTTACTTATTTATGTCATATGTATGACTTACTAAATAATGTTTTCATCAAGCTTAGTTTTAATCTTTTTTTCCTTTATCTGGCAGAAATAGGTTTCTAGGAACGTGTAGTCCTTTTCCCTTTTTCTCTCTCTCAAGTAAACCCAATAAACCTTTATTTATTTATTAATTTGTCTCTGTCTCTAAGGTTAGTTATTTTTGAGACCGCCACAAAGTTAAGATAATAACTTGAACCCTGGTTTCAGATAAGTCAAAGATAAATCACAGCTACTGTTGAGAGAAATCACTTCTCCAGTGCCATGAGAAGAATTTAAAAAGTATCTTGTTTTTCTTTTTCAATCCATCTTTTTCTTGCCCTCTTCAGTGAACTGATGATGAAAAGTGCAGCCGCGATATAATTCTCTCTCTACTATCTCAGTACATCTCAACTGGAACTGTCATTTCTGCCAGTGTCACCCTCTCTATTCTTTATCCCCTTTCTCTCTCGTCTTTTGTGATCTACATTGTATCCTCCTCTTATATTCTAACTGAATGCAACTCCAAATTAAACAACGTATGTTTAATTTCTGTCGAAATTCAGTGCATAATTCTGTCATAAACAATGAACCAAATGACTCAAGTAAAAGGGTCTCATCCAACAATTATCCCCCTGCCCTGCAGCTCTCGGCAGCTTTAAGCTCCTCCTGATTCGCTTTAGTGCTTCAGCCCACACGCAGAGGCTATAGTTTATCCTCACCATATAGAAAACTGCAGGCAGCTGCATCCAGTAAACCAGCTCAGACAGCTGAGTGTTTGCAGCTTGTTTTGGCACTAAGTGGTAGAGATGGAAGAAACACACAATGCTGCTGAAGATCAACATCTAGCAAGTTTAAAACTGAGATACTGTTTCTCAGGAGCTGGTAGAGACCAAGCCAGAGGCGTCATTTATAAAATAGATTCAGGGAAAAGCAAAAAACAGAAATCCAGTCCTTAGTCAAACGGGAGATGTTAGAATTGGCCACCTGTCGAATTCATACTCTGAACAAATAGGGGGCAACAAATCACTACCTGCTAACTACTGCTAACTGTAGCTGCCGTTAGCTAGTTAGCTCAGTTAGCCGTGCAGCTAGCAGTCCTATTAGCTGACTCGAGTCAACAGCCCACCTCCACAGGCCTGAGCGATACTACCAGACAATTCTGACTTGAGGTGCTGTGTAACTGTATTAGGTGACAGGTAAAGCTTGGCTAGCTGGCTAGCATGCTAACTCCAGTAGATATCTCTTTGATATGATGCCAAACTGTTAACTCGACACATTGCATCTTTAAACAAGTGTTTTCATTCTCACCAACTTTTAGAAATCAAAAGCAAGACAACACACAAATCACACAACTATAACAATATATATACAGTATATTTTTTTATAAATGAGGCCTGAGAGCTGGAGAGTCAGTCTACAGAGGACAAAGATGACTCAGCGATGCCTTTGTTGCTCTGTGTTTGTGAAGAGGCAGATGTTTGCTCATGTATTATAATTTGTCACCATAGAAATTGAATTGGCTGAATCACAGTTCCAGCAGACATATCTACAGTGGCACAAGAGAAATGAAATAAACCGGGGTAAAACAGCATTTGCGTAAACCTGAAATGAACAATGACCCCACTTAGAGCCTAATTTCATGTACGGAATTGTTTTCTGTAACTCGAAATAAGACTCCTGTTCTGCACTCGGTGATAATGTGTAGCTTTTATC
>OMLP01046033.1:0-18911 GCA_900302685.1 Spondyliosoma cantharus
CATAGAGAAGTTGTCACAGTACACTTTGTTCATGATGTTCCCACACGCTCACATCTACCATGACAACAACGTTAACAGATGGGCACAACCATACTAAAGCTTAGGATTAAATGAAGTCAGGAAGACTGTTTCTCATTCCTCGTCTGCTTTGTATCAGCTGATTAGAGACATTTACTGTTTTGCTGCTAATCGTATCTTTGCTCTTCTCTCTTGCTGTCAGCTCTGTGTTATACTTTGCTTCATGGAAAATTGCACTCACTGCAAAACTTATGGACATGTTTTCATGATAACATCATTAGTGATATATCTTTTGTGAATCAGAGACCTCTTAAATAACATTATATTAGCCCATTGTTACCCTGGAATTATTAAGTAGCCAGCTCGATAATATCCATCAACCCTCACGGGTGTTGAGCCAGGTAACACCATGAAGTCAACAATGAATTCTGCTCAACAATACTTTAATTTAGCTTCGTACAACAATGACATAATGACTGTGTGCTAAAACTATTTTGAGAATCTTTCAGTTTTCATAGAAATAAATGTCTTGTATTTTATTAGATTTTCATTTGATATTTTTGGCCTTTTATTGTGCAGAGTGCTGCTACACTTCAAAACATACACAGACTTTTAATCAGACTCACTGCCTAAGTCATATTCATTACTAACTTCATTAATTATTAAATATGTTACTGTAATTATATTTCAGTACACCACATTACATATTGTGCAGTCGAACATTGTCAGGAGTGTTACATTCTGCAGTTCTTTTAAATGCAAAATATAAATTATTCACTGCTGCTTTTTTTATGTTAAGTTCAGATCTCTGTGAACAGTCAATATTTTATAACAGCAGAGAATTTTGCATGTATTTCGTATTTTGGACATTTGCAGTCCATACATGATCGGATTCAGGAGTGGCTGAATGATTACAAAATACAGAGACAGAATGATTCTCAGCACACTGGGAACACTGTTCATATCAAGTCTAGTCTGAATTATTTCAAAGAAACACCCAAAAGAGAAGTTGAGCAGAGACAAGAGGTGAGGTGAGCAGGTGCTGACAGCTTTCTGTCTCGTCTGTTTAGAGCCAGAAAAACAAATGTGAAGAATTTTCATGTAAGAGAAAGTGATTGGAAACAGAGGGACCAGAATTGATACAGCAGTGCCAAAAAGTCCATAAATGTTGTTCCCTCTGGTGTCAGAACAGGCCAGTTTTACAATAAGGTAGTTATGACAATACAAACTGTTTATAATGTTCCCACAAAGCTTCAAATGGATGTTTAAGGATAAAGTAATCAGACATTTCACACAAGAGTATAACCATAAGACAATTATTAACAGAAATACCTTTTTAGGTGTCATACGTGTGTTATACTGCAGAGGACAACAGATAGCAAGATATCTGTCATAAGACATGACGGCTAAATTAGAAAACTCTACATTTGCATAAGTGTACAAAACGAAAATCTGCAGGAAACAAAGAGAAGCAGGAACAGTGTGAATGTCAGAGAGAATCTGAGTCAGAAGGAACGGAAACAACCCTGAACTACCATACAGTTGATTTACAAACAGACTGCACAGGAACATGTACATAGGTTCATGTAAGCTCCTGTTCATACAGATAACCACGATGAGGGAAATGTTGACAAACACAATAACAATGTAAAGTAAAGCTGTTAACATAAAATACAGGTATCTTAAGTTTCCAATATGAAAATAAGCTCCAAGAATAAAATAAGATAAAGTTGATGAAGTTGAATTCAACATCATTCTTTAAAAGGGACCTAATTATTATTAAAATTTCCTCTTTTATATCCAACACATTAGCAGTTTGCTTCAAAGACACCATGTAGGAGCAATAACATTGTAATACTTCAGGCTTTCTTTCTTGAAAATGTTCAACATGACAAAGGTTTAAAGAAGCACAAGCACGTCCTACCACACCAGAGATTTAACTCTGTAAATGAAACACGGTCTCATCACACACAGTTCAGCTTGTGTCACCTGCTGGAGCTGTTGCTTTAAACTCTTTCACACTGACAAGCCAGCCCCACCTCGTCATCAACACCCAATACCTGTTTATTGACTGACATGTCTAACCATTGATTTACTGTATTAGCAAGGTCAAACTAATTCTAGAGGTGGCTCTTTTCTATATTTTGTTTAGTGAAATGAGTATTTTTGTTATTTGTGCTTGCATCTGTTTGTTGTTTAAGTTTCATAGTTACCTGCTTTAGTCAAGTGATGGATTTTTGTTCATTGAAAGTATTATTGATTTGATCAATGTGCTCATATTAATAAATTCTATTATATTTTATATAGCAGTTTTCTGTAAATATTGCACAAATATTTACAATTAAAGTGAACCCTTCTTTGAGACTTTGGTCTGGTTATTGGTCCGTGATTCCAGGGTGGTGCCAAGTTTAATGAATTAATCATATTTTTTAAATTCATTTGATTGATTTAATTTAATTATTCTCAATAATTATTAATTTCTAATAACCACACCTCCCCAACCATCAACTACCAACAATGGGGCCCCATGTGAGGCCATCTTGAAACCAGATTTATTGAAATATTTATGCATAACAATCCAGAATTATAATTAAAAAAAAATAATAATAATTTGTCTGCAGATCAAGCACTCGCAACTTGCCACATTTTCAATTGTGGTTTGTAGATTGTTGTAGTGTACTATTGTTTAGTTTTGTTTTTTAACTCTTAATAGCCTGCATGCTATTTAGATTTTGCAGTTACTAACACAACTTAGCTATTACCTCCTCAGAGTTGTTGAAACCACCTCATTAACATCCTAACAGGATAGGTTGCATGAGAGTAATAAGCATAACGCCTACAAACAGGTAGGATTGTAAGTCACAGGGTAAGCCTCTCACCTGTGCATCAGCAACATAACAGCCACTCACTTAAGTTATTGAACCCACTCGCTGTCGCCGCTACTTCAGTAAAATGAGTAGACGAGACCCCAGTGTGACAGGAGCTGGAGCTCCTTATGAGTCAGACGGCGCAGCCCTGCAGGATGCGGTCGCTGGTGTCTTTCGCCTCTCCATCAAGGAGAGAGACCACCTTAATGGCTATGACAAATTACAGGAGCTAATAAGCTATATCAATGACCCAGCTGGAAAACTGCAACGCACCCTACCCGAGGTGATTGGTCAAATAGCGCTATTAACCCAGCGCAAAGCTAAGCTGCAAGCTGCAGCGAACCAAGAACAGATTGCCCAGCTGCAAAACAACTACCACGCTGTGCAGTGTGATAACTCCCGCACGCGAAGTGACGTCCGGGCTGGAAAAGATGAGACCTCCCATACATGGAAAGATTGGTTTGGAGTTCAACACATAGTTGAACTCCAAACCACACATCAGCAGGCCACCACAGTCAATTCGGGGATCACAACTGCTCCCAGTGATGTCGCCCTTGACCGGTTGACACTTGACGGCCATCCAGCACCACCATGGGCCCGCTTGGTGGACACAGGTGCCCCACCCAAGCGTAGGGTGCCCCAGTCCAGTCACAGCCGCGCCACTGTATGCTGTGACACTGCAACCCTTGCCCAAAGGGAACAAGGTTACCAGAGTGTCTATGAAACAGCATCAATGGTTCTGGACCCCCATTCACGTGTGATTTGTATGCACATTGCGGTTCACACCTGCTTCTTGAACGAACTTCATCCCCACCGCGAAGGGGGGACCACCGTTCTGAGCTTTAGTGATATGAGGGGCTCCAGCAGTTCAGACGACTGGCCTGCGCATTCATCAGATTGAGTCCCTTGCAAGAGACATAGAGCGCTTTGACCTAGACAGCCCCAAGTCAAACATTGTTGACTATCTCCAGGAGCTTGAGCGTTGTCTCTTTGATCTTCCTAATGCCTCAACACGTGAGAAACTTAAGCTGGTCTGGAAGATGACAACCAGGAGCGTTCATGTCTTCATGGAGACATTCCCGCCAGGAACCTGACCACTATTCTGCCCTTTGTCATGCTCTGTGTGATGAGTACTCAGTGTACACCGACCCTGCCTCTGCCACCCTTTCTGCCTTAGCCATCATGCAAGAGAAGCATGAATCTCCCAAAGAATAGTATAGGTGTCTGAGGGCCGCATATGTCCAGGGATGTAATGCACCAGGACTCGAGGAGGAGCCCGAATTCAAGTCGCTGTTCCTACACAACTTCCATGAAACCGTACGTTATAGCGTCATTGTACACTGCAGACTGAGAAACCTCAACACGCAGGAAATCCGAAAATATGCACAGGTAGTAGGCCCAGCCAGAGAGCCTGTGGACGACGCTGGAGTTTGGTGATTGAAGCATTAGATAACTCAAAACAACCCAGAGCTAGGTTAGACAAACACTGCAGAAATGCTCTCCTCTGAGAACAGCACATCTCCCCTCCTAGTTCCACGCAGTCTTCTAACGCTCTTGACCACTTTCTTTCTTGAAGTCAGCACCTGCCACACACATCTCAGCAGTGGTGCGTTCGCACCCTTATTCTTGATGTCAGTCTTCGAGTCCCAGACAAACCAGTCACCTTGCCCAGGAGTCCAAAGGACTCCCACCAAGGTCACTGTCTCTTTCAGAGTCTGATTCCAGCTCTGGCCTTTCTGTACTGCCTGTGAGCACACAGCCTCCACCGGCTGGCAGTCAGAACTCTTTTGACCACACCAGGTCTTTCTTGTGCTCTTTTCTTGAACTGAACATTCGTTCAACCTACTTCTTAACTGTGGATGTGCCGCACTAACCCTAACCCTGCCAACTCACCACACCGGCATGTACCAACACCATTTTTCCTCTCAAGAATGATATTCTTTTTGCATGCCTTAAAGATCCAGTCAGCAGTTAGGAGAAGATGTAACTTAAGTGTAAGTAGCTTAGAGCTCTACTGTAGGACCCGCTTTGTGAATATTAGCTTGTTATTTAACCTTTATTTAACCAGGAAAAGAACTCATTGAGATTAAAAATCTCTTTTACACGAGTGTCCTTCTAGCTTCTAGGTTAACAACCTGAACAATAGGATTCAACGTGGTCCCCTTTGCTTCATGGAGCAACCCTGAGCTCTGCTACTACGACTCTTCTGCAATCTTCACATACATCTGACATCAGGTCTTGGCAGCGCAATAACAGATTCTGAAATCCTCAGAATTAACCCATATATCAGGTATATATATGACAGGTAGAAGGTACACAGACTAACAAGTCTGTTAGGTGTTGGTTTGGCTTTTGTTTTGGTTGTGTTTGTTTTGATTTGATTTGGTCAGCACATGTGCACTTCACAGTACAACTTTGCACACATTCTGCACACAGTCCACAACCATATCATTGGCTAGCTTGAATCCTCTCGATGAGAAGCCTCCTAACCTTTCCTCTAACCACCCTGCTTTCCTTCTCTCTTTGGTTCTTTCCATTTCATTGTGATGTTTTTACTTTGGTGGTATTTAAAGAAACAGCAAAGGAATGAACAAAGGTGAGTGGTTGATAATGACTGTACAATGTTTGTAACTAGATGTAGTTAGAAATCATCTGCCCAGATGTGCCTCAGTGTGAATATACTATTGCCCAGACACAAAAGCCTTTGACCTTGAACTACATGGACTTTTACAACCTAAGGACATGTGGATTATTCAACCTGCCCCATGTTTTTAGGAACACACATAGACTGTTTGAACACCTTCCCTGTTCAGAGAATACATGGACTGTGTAACCCCCAGATTACCACCTACATGGACTGTTTGGCCCTTATTTGCTCCAAATACTGCAGACAGCACCTCACTCTTTGGACCAAAGGGGGGATGTTGGGACCGTCACATGGTTCTGACATCAGAGCAGCCTCATTGCACTAACAAGGGAAAGTGCATCGATCCTAACGTCTAGTAGATGGCGCCTGCTGACACAGCCCCCACATGTTTGACAACTCCCATCTCCCATTGTCTGAGAGCGCAACTTAATGCATCGTCAGTTTCGCGATGACCGGATGAATAGCGAAAATGAGAGCAACTGCTTGCCCGTTTCATCACCAGTGCCAGTGTTACGTGTTGCTGGAAGCATCAGCTTTCGTCAGTGCAATGGGAGCAACTAGATGTTTGGATTCTAGCCGCCAAAGGCTGCAGTGTTTCATCTCACTGGACGAGTCAAGCCGCCTGTGTTACCAAACACACTCCGGATCCAGAATAGTAGCTGAGCAACCAGCCGCTTTCACCGCCTCCAGAAGGAGGATTTTTCCTACAGAAAATGCCCGCTTTGCCCGTTTTCTTTATGCCCATGTCGACCATGTTGTTTTAACCCACATGTGCACATACACATACATTTGTTACGGACAAAACAGGGATCTGAACCCAAATGCAAACCCGGACAAACAGAGTTAGTTGGTAACAAGTTTATTTTGTTAGCTAGCAGCTAATCAGATGCAGGTGTAGGGCTAAACGATAGCCGAGCTGGTGAAGCTCCACTGGTTGCTCTTTGCCGTGGGTGGTAGCGACGCTGTGTTCTGTGACGACCCGTGTTCGGCCAGGCGGCCGAGACAGCTGGTAGGGAACTCACAGTCTGAGCCGGTGATGTCCGACACCGAGGTGGATCGATGTGTGGAGAGTAGCGAACCCGGAAGTAGGTTGGTGAAGCAGGCAGACGAACAGGCAGACAGACAAACGAATGGGCAGGCTGGCAGGCAGGCAGGCTGACAGGCAGGCTGACAGGCAGGCAGGCAGGACGAAGACAGGACTAGAACAACGAAGAACAAACAGGATTAGCTACACAAGCTAGACAGCGAACTCAAAAGTGATGCAACACATAACAGTTGAGACGAGAGAAGACACAACCCCCCCCGCCCTCTCTCCACCCGCCCAGATGTCATTATCAGCTCAACAGCATCGTTACCATCAATACTTTTGATGGCCATTTTGATGACTTCACATTCTGTCAGTATCATCGTCAGACCTTGAAGATGAAATGTTATCAAAGGCTTTTGCCTACATCATACCTGGTGGGCGTGGTGGTGTGGTCTATTTCGAGGCTTCGCCATGAAGCAGGAAGTCCTCATAATGTCAACATACAGTACAATGTCCCATCTACACCAAATTGCTCACACATGTAGAGGGTGTCTCCCTGAATACGTCTATGCATCAATACCATGTCATATCCATAGCGCCACCCACTGGACACAGGAAGTCAAACATCATCCGATTACGTGACATTTACAGGTTGTATTCGCCACATCATACACTACAAGATGACATGCACGTAACAGGTGAGTGCGCCCTCCGACGGCATCGCAGTCCGACATGCGTGGAGCGAGGGCCCGTTCATCGCTGCTTGCAGCTTTACTTCGTCTTGAAATTGAAGTTCAATAAAAAGTCAGAGCCTCTTCTCCAGCACTCTGGAGTAAACTTTTCCCACAAAGCCTGGGCAGTGTGATACCCCAATAATTGGGGAATACCCTCCAGTCCACCTTTGTGACAATGAGAACCACCACCCCAGTCTGCCATTCCAGAGGTACTGTCCCCAACCCTCATGCAACACTATGGAGGCGTGGCGTGTTAACCAATACCAATGGACACTGGAAGTAAGGCATGCTGTCAAGCTGAAGAAGGAGTCCTATCGAGCCTGGTTGGCTTGGGGGACTCCTGAGGCAGCTGACGGGTACAGGCAGGCCAAGCGTGCAGCCGATAGTCGAACCTCGGATTCAGGAGGAACAATGTGGTTTTCGTCCTGGCCGTGGAACACTGGACCAGCTCTATACCCTCCGCAGGGTGCTCGAGGGCTCATGGGAGTTTGCCCAACCAGTTCACATGAGCTTTGTGGACTTGGAGAAGTCCCTCGTCCCTCGTGGCATTCTGTGGAAGGTGCTCTGGGACTACGGGGTCGGAGGCCCTCTGCTAAGGGCTGTACGGTCTCTGTACGAATGGAGCAGGAGCTCAGTTCGCATTGCCTGCAGTAAGTCAGACCAGTTCCCAGTGCATGTTGGACTCCAACAGGGCTGCCCTTTGTCACAGGTTCTGTTCATCATTTTTATGAACAGAACTTCTAGGCTCAGCCAGGGGCCGGTTCTGGTTTGGGAGAACCTGGATTTCATCTCTGCTTTTTGCAGATGATGTTGTCTTGTTGGCTCCTTCGAGCCAGGACATGCCTCATCGAGAGGAGCCAGCTGAGGTGGCTCGGGCATCTGTATCGGATGCCCCCGGGACGTTCCTGAGGTGTTCCTGACATGTCCCGTCAGGAGGAGACCCAGAGGAAGACCCAGGACACGCTGGAGTGACTATTGCCTAGTCCACACGTACCAAAACGATCTTCCTTGGCACCATTTCAAGAATATTGGCATACACACCGATCCACTGAAAACGACTCAAAACGCTGTAGTTCATATTCCAGGCCTCTAGGGGCGCTTGGAAATTAACCAAAGGCAGAGAAGAAGAGACGGAGGAGGAGCATAAAGCTTGCACACTGAAAACGGAGAAGAAGAGACGGAGCATGCACATTAAGCTTGCGTGCTGTTTACAAACAGACTGTAGAAGGAGAATCTGAAAACAAGAAGAAGTTGACCGATAATGAGGTCGAACTGCTGCGACTCACACTCGACTACAAGGAGAGGAAGTTGCAAGAAACACCAACACAAGCAGAACCGCCATTGTTGTTGTTGTTGTTAGGAGACATCGCGTGGTGGGGCAATGGCGTCATCGTTTCGGAATGTATGCAGATTTGCCATCCACAAGAGAACGGGAGAGCTGTGTTTTCGGATTTTTCCACCCTGAGACCCAAAGTGCGTTTTCAGGCGCTGCGTTACAAGGATCTATGTGTACGGTCGGCCAAAACGATGCAATAAATGTGCGTTACCACTAAAGAGCGTTTTTGTCCGGACGGGGTCTATGTCACTTGGCTGGCCTGGGAACGCCTTGGGCTCTCCTTGGGGAGAGGGAAGTCTGGGCGTCCCTGCTCTGACAGCTGTCCCCACGACCCGGCCCGGATAAAGCGGAACAAGATGGATTGATTGATGGATGGATGGATGGCTGGATGGATGGATGGATGCCCAAAAATGTTACCTGAACAGTGGCTGCTTCTAAATCGGCCAGTCAAAACAGCTGGGTGCGACTTTGTGAGCAACTGAGTGACCGAATGTAGTCAATGATTCAAGCTCTGCGCTAAAAAGTTGACAGTAGATTGAATTCTAAAAATTGCAAGAAGAGAGGAGTGCATGGCAGGCACGCTGCACCACAGGAAACAATGTTTTGTTTTTTCAGGCACCAAATGCAAGGCAGGCAGGTTAAAAAACAAAAAACAACAAAAATCCCCCAAAATGTTAAATTAAATAATTGGCAATGGAGCATCCATGAAAAACTGATGAGAAATATAAAAATGTAAGACAAACAAAAAGAAAAAAGAAAAAAAGAACAAACTAACAAAACACCAGGTGTACCCAGGAAACAGGCATGAACAAGACCTGAAGTGCAAAGTAAATGACAGGATATAACCTACAAAATAAAACAGGAAAATTACTTAAATGAAAACGCAAACCATGACATTTCAGCCATTAGTCCAGAGAAAGAAACTCAAGGACCACCGGCTATTTAGCCAAAACATCAGTGCTGATGCCCCAATGATTGAAGATGAGTGCACACTGATCGCAGGGTGGTGCTCATGTTTAGAGCTTTATTGTCGTATCAGGTCGTTACCTGAGTGTCATACATCATGTCATTTTTCCTTCAGACTTGATGTGATTGATCTTCATCTGTTCCTTTCCTCTGGGGAAGGTCATATAGTTTTCGACAGCTACAAAAGGAAAAATGTGAGCGTGCGTCTCCTTACACTTTAAAGAAGCTCCATGTTGTAAATCAAACAAGATGTGATTTGTTTGCCCTGCAGGCCTTTCAAGTTGAGAGGGCACTGAAGTGCAGTAGTTCCAGACAGCTAAAGTTTCACCACCCCCGCTTTTTAAATGGTAAACAAACACGGTTCAGCAGCAAAAGGAAGGTTAGCAGATGTTCTGTTTCTGACCAAAGGGCGAGGCAATATGAATATTAGAAAGCGCAATATTTGGCAGGCAGATCACTGGGCCTCCAAATCGATAAACTCCTTCTGCTTGGCAGCCTGAATTTAAAGCAAATAGATTTTTATTTAGGCCTTACTTTTTTGAAAAGAAAAGAGACCGTAGCAATCACACACAAGACACAAGTATTCTTTTATTAATAACAATGTTGGTCAAACTGTGACGAGCTGCATGTGAGCGCCTGTTTATGCAGTTTGTCAATAGAGCCTAAATTAATATAATTTCTAGAATCGTGTGTAACATCTCCAATTTCTGCTAAAATGGACTGTTAACAAAAAAGCTCCATTGTTCACAAGATTACCGCATCCCCTCTCTTCAGCTTTATTTATTTATTTTTTTTGCTCAGAATAGCTGTTGTTTAGTTCATTGTGTCACCTTGCTGATAGGGAAGAAGCTGCTGGAATTAAGCATGCCATCGCAACACGCACACACACACACACACACGCACACACATGTGTATAAAAAACACTGTCTATATTTGAGCTCTGCAGTTTAATTAATTTTTACAAAGTGTAATCACACTCTGAAATGATTTACTTTAGAAACACATTCAACATTCAATAGTTGTATTTTTTGCAGTTCTGCACAGGCAGTGTTAACTGACTGTTAATCAAACGGCTGTATTTAAAGGTGCAGTATGTAAGAATTGGCCACCTGTTGAATTCATATTCAAAACAATTAGTGGGCAGCATATCACCAGAGTTACTGTTAACCGCTGCCAACAGTAGCTGCTGTTAGCTAGTTAGCTTGGTTAGCCGTGTGGCTAGCAGGTCGGACTGGGAGCTCGAGGCACCAGGGAAGTGTTGGTATTTACACAGCTAGCACAGGAGCCTTGGCTGTGACAGGCCTTGGCTAGCTTGTTATCATGCTAATCAAGCTTTGTAACACTTGAAGTATTTGTATTTTCTGTGTGAAGTGTGTTTATTTTTAATATTTCTGACTTTCTTATGCTGTAGCTCAGAGTCTGCAAAGGGTGTCTTAAAATTGACCGGACTGTGTATTGCTTCTGAGCGAAGAGCTGCTCCTGATACAGGCTGTGGCCCGCCCACTTGAACCACAAGCATTGTGTAGAATGGTGGTGATCAGCTCAGGCAGCACCAGCCTCAATCACAAATGTGTTCATATTATCATAATCAGCAATAAAGGGAAGTTTAAACCTTTGTTTTAAATGTGTCAGTACTGGACACATTGTTCAGTTGTCTTTGTGACGGAGTCATGCAGGTAATTCGGCGTTGTGCATTGCTGTTCAGGGCCTAACATCATTTAAGTTCTGTAGCAGATGCATGAAACAGTCCAGATCTTCTCCATAAACAAAACTGGAGTAGATACATTTTTATGCAACATATAAACATCAATATATCAGCTATAAAGCTAAGTAGACACCGTTCAGTCTCAGTACTGCAGACAGTGCTCATATAATAATAATCATTTTCAGATGATTTAATATCCGCGCAGGTTCTGTTTATGCTTGCTTGTTCACTCTTCATATGAACTATAAATCATATCATCGGGTTTGGACATGATTACATTTCAAGGTATCTCATATACTCAATAAAATTAAGGGTCCTTGCTTTGCAGTATGATGAGCTGCATTTCAAATTGGTACCTCATCAGCTACAGAGAATAAAGATACACAAATAACGAGGTAATAAAAAGTGAATAGAGAGCGGAGAGTCTCAATAGATGATCAATCCATCATGTCCTAATTGACAATACTGCCATGCCACTATAAATAAAGCAGTATTTCTCTGTTTCCATGCATTCGGCGTCTAACATGCACCTGCGGGGCGCTCAAAGGTTGGTGACATGACCATATATTCTTTCTACGAACAAATTAATATTGAGGTTTGTCATGTATGCTGTGAGGGCTGACGTATGTGTGAGTACTTCTGCGCTTGTTAACACATGACATTTTTAAATAACTTTATGCATTAGTTCTGTTTTATTGTGTCTCTAGTTCTCTCTGGGACTGTTTTCTGAGGAGAAGTGGGACAAGATTAAACAATTTTCTCAAGTGGAAAGGAAAGGAATCCAAAGATTTTGCTGGAAATCCCAAAACTATCCAAAACCGCACAAAGGAAGGACGCAGTTTGATCTTTTATTTACAACCTATATTTTATTGCATTAAGTTTATTAATCTAGAACATGTCCTTTGGCGAGAACAGAGAGTGGTCTCTGCCAGTATTTTGACACAAGACACATTTTCCTTCTTCCTCAGGCTCTGTACTGTTCTGTTTGCATCTGAAGGTCCTATTTAAAGCTCTTCCATGCACACAAAGCCACACTTCACATGTCGCCGTCTCACATAAGAATCAGGCTCAGGTCAGAATCAGAATTCCTTTTATTGCCGAGCAAGTTTACACATACGAGGAATTTGCCATGGTATGTAGGTGAAAAACAACAAACAATACTAAAAATACTTAAAATACACAATACAAATCTAAAATATGAATAGTGTGAATATAAAAATAAGTAGAGTGCGCCCAATTTTAAAGTAGGTGAAGACTGTTCAGATATATCCAGTAGTGCAAAAAGTTTGACCTGGATTATGCATGATTATGCATGTTGCAGTGGATACGGATATTGCAATGTGCAAAAAGTGTCACCTGGCAATTTCGATAGATAATACGTGCATCTATTCAAACTCTCGCCCTCATAAACAAAATGTATGTAACATATCTTTTACGTATTTTACGCTTGAGGAGTGAGAACAGGCTGTCAGTAGCTAGTGTGTTCAGAGCAGCAATATGTCAGTGTTGTGTTTTTTTTACAGCTTGTTTCACTGCCTCTAACTGGCCAAGAATAGTCTTTTACTGCTTTAAGTAGTTGGCAAGCAGGTTTGTTGAACAGCATGTATAGTACTACAGTAAATACTATACTCTTCAACACAAAATAACCCCTAAAGTGAAGTGTGGATGACAAGACTGCCTGAGCAATATGTGCTTTAAGGTTTGAACAGAGTTCTTTTTAAAATGCTGCTTTCCAAATATATATATGGGATTTTTATGTCATCACGCTGCTTTGACTATGACAAAGTGCTGCACTCGTTTTTTCATTTATACAAAACAATCCAATATGCATCACACTCATTCACATTCAGGCCAGTTACTCTTTGTTATTCTCTCATGAGCTCCTGCATCCTGACGGGAACAGCATGCCCTAAATAAAATGTCCAGAGTTGAGCTTTGCGCTTTGAGCTACACACAAAAACCCACAATGTGAGCTACAACTGAAGTGTTTCTGAGGTGAAACACATGCTCTTTTCATCAGATTCCAATTTCTGCATAACCTCCCGAAAGACTGAACTCACGACAATGTTTTATATTCAAACACTTGAGATGGAATTCTGAATGCACGAGCCAGACTCCCTCTTTAGCTTTTTTTTATGATAAGTGTCTTCTTTATTCATTATGATAAAGTGTCTCTTTTATTAAGCGTTTCACAGTGGGAGCTAATATGCAGATAGATTGTGAATCATAAATAACACATTTTGGTTTGAAAAATGATCCCTAACAGCTGGAAGAATTAGCAGTGTGCATGTGTGTTTTCACTCCCCACAGTGTTTACAGTCAACAGAGACCTCCCATTGGATACTCTCCTGTTTGATTGGAGATGGGGATAATTGTCACAGCCACAGATGAGAGACGACTGGAATACAAATTATCCCTGGAAGAGAGGAGGGAGTGAGGAAGGATTGCAATCACTAAAAGAGAGAAAATTACCATCTTAAGCAGAACTGATTGGTGTCCTGCTGAACGGAAGGCTTCACTTCAACAACCAAGTCACATGAACACCCAGAGCCAATGAAATCACAGAACAGTCCTCACAATATGGAAATCACTCCTCGCCAACAAATCCGCAGCAATGATGGTTTCTAAGAGACTTCATGAAATTATAGAGTACAGTTCTTCTTTTACTCTAAGGGCCCTTGACTTGAAAGACTCGGGAAGATTTCCCTGGAAAAACATTCTGCCTTGCAGGCATGTGATGTGCACTTTGGCTGTGATTCCCAGTTGGCGGTGGTAGGTTATACTCAGGTACACTATGGGGAAAACTATTCACATTCACACATAGACTGCAACTCATGCCCCCAGGATACCACTTATTTTCGTCTGAATGTTTTTTTCAGTGTTTTTAAATCCCTACACAGTCCCATGATTATACAGCACAAAACATTTCTGATGATTTTTTTCTTTGTTTTTTTCATTTTCATTCAAGTTATTGTTCTGACAACAACAAAAAAAAAAACTGTTCAAGTGTGTACAAGATGGCACACTGGTTCAAAAAAAAATAAAAAATAAAAATCACTTTAAATTATTCATGTCACACCAAATTACTGTTGTTCTATTAAAGAATACCTCTTAGAGCTGCATACCTGGAGTTAACTATGAGTATATCTTTTGAAAGATCAAATGTGTACTTGTTGTCAGAAAGCCATTTCATACTGAAACAGGTCAAAGAGATGAGAGGACGGCACATTTTTCCAGTGACAAAAGGATCATTTTGTTTTTGCTTTTGATATTTTGTGATCTTTTTGTTAATGCAACGAGTGAACTGACAGATATGAATACCACAAAATGAAATAAAAAAAAGGCTTAAAAAAAGACAAATTATTAAGTGAGGCATGGGATTGTGTCAGGTAGGACTGGGTGATTTGAAATGTCTTATTTCTCTTTTTGTTTGATGACGCAGCACAAAAAAGTGGGAGGCGTGAGAAACAGTAGCAGAATAAGACAAATAAAGCAAGTCAAACAAGCAAACACCAACCATGCAGACAGAAACAAAGAGCATTTTGGCAAGTAGTATGAGTGAGTGAGTGAATAACAGAATTCAGCTGAAATACTTTATAAAGTACACTACATGGCCAGATATATTTGGACACCCATGGTCATATAATTTTACGTCTCTTAGACAACTCAAAATGAGCCAATGATTTCAAAGTAGGCTGTAGTGATGGAGACAAAGACAGATCCCTGGCCTCCTTCACCCAGTGGCTCCAGCTGCTGGTTTCCTCTGACATGGATGTGGAGGAGGCTGCCCTTTTCCACTGAGGATCAGGTGGTATCCCAAGGCTCCACGCTCAATCTTTTTCTTAGCCCATCCCCATTGTTGACACTTTTCTCTTTGTGCCACCCGACGCTGCCTCTTCCTGTGCCTTCCTTTTCTATAGACACTTTTCTTTTCCTGCTCTCTCTTTTTCAGAGCCAGACTCAAAGATCTTCATCTTATACTCATGAACACTGGTCTTACTTGTTCACTCCTGGGAGTGTCATAGACTCTCTACTTTGTGTTGCTGTTTCTATAAATGAGAAGAATAGATTGAACCATCAACTTGTTGTGTGCATGTAGTAAATTATTTTCAATAATTCTATCTATTGACTCTCAATAGAGGGCCACATAACAGATACTTTATCGATATTTTGGTCCAATTTGTCAGAAAGTTGATTATGGAGTTTCATTCCCAATAGTGACACAATGTCTAGAATTCTACATCGTTTCAAGAATTCTAACATCTCTAGAATTCTGGTGCTTCCAGAATGTTACAGTGTTTGAAGAATTCCACAGTGTCTGTAGAATATGTCAGTGTTTCTAGACTCTAGAATTCTAGCACTTCTGGAATTCTAGAATTCTAGTGCTTCTGGAATTCTGCAGTTTTTTCAGGAATTATACAGTGCATCTAGAATGCTACAGTGTTTTTTAGAATTGTACATGGTCTTACATGTGCCTCTGCTTTGTGTGTGTTCAGTTATCTCTCTCTCGCTCTTTCTCTCTCTAGCTGTGTCCCAATTCAGGGGCAGCATCCTTCAATTTTGTAAATAGTTGTAAATGTTTAGACCTTAATAATAAAATAAAACATTAAATCTCTTGTTGTCCCTGAAAAGTAGCACTTGATGCCGTTTTCTGTTATAAACTGTACTTAAGTTGTAAATACTGAATGGAAGAGACTACGTGTAACAATAGAACAATATTTTATTTCAAGAATTATAGAAAATGAACAATTATGAACAAATAAGTTAAAAATAACTAAATGAACTAACAGCAGAAATAATGTCAGGATTGTCCTCTGGAGCAGAGAACAGCCTCTCCATCCTCTCTGCAGCCTCATGTCCTCCTTCATCCTCCCTCTTCCTCTTCCTCCTCGGCCCTGGCTGACTCTCCTCCTCCTCATCGTCGTCCTCCTCTTCCTCCTCCTGGTCACTTGGCCCTGGTGTGCACACTAATAAAAGGGTTCTAACACAGCAAAAATATATAATCATCATAAGGATAATCCTAAGCTTAACTCTTTAATCAAATCAAACGTTTAACTAGATTTCATAGTTTTACAGTCTGGAAATAAAGCAGGGATCACAGCCTGATCTGAATCTGTTCATCTTGGTCCATTTATGTATATTAAGTAAAAATAGTCTATAACATCTCCACAGTCACAATAAGATATAAGATATAAGTCAACCGCTTTACTTCCAAAGCCATCACGCTGAGCATTACCAACGACATTTAACTGACATTTAGAGGTTTTAAGGTTCCTTGAAGTTTAACATATCTGGTGTTGGATGTTCAAATGAGTAAAAAACGAGCATAAACCCAATACTTACATCCAAATGCGAGATCTGCGCCACCTGAGGTCGCCATTATTCATTTATTTATTTATTTCTTCTCTTTGGGTGCGCAATGAATCTTGGGTAATTTATAGCCACGAAGGATAGTAGCGATGCGTCCTCCAGGAAGAGGCAAATGAAGGCAGCATTTGTGGGGTGCATTTGGAGGAGCCTTTGAATTGGGACAGGCTTCGCGCTGCGTAATGACGTAATTGCACTTCAAATGAGCACTCCGAAGGATGCTGCCCCTGAATTGGGACACAGCTAGTTTCTCACTCCACCCTCCTCCCTCTCTACCTGAGCACACCTGAGTGTAACCAGTGCTCAGGTGGAGTGGGTGGAGGTGATGAGAGGGCAGAGAGTGCAGGGACAGGGGAGCATGGAGATCACACACATGAGCAGCAGCACACTCTCCTCAAGCAGGCTTGGTGCTGGGGTTCTGTTATTTTAGTTGATTGTGTAAGTTGTGGACTGGAGGTTACCGGTTGTTCAGTTATTCCTCTCTTTTGTTTTAGGATTTTTTTCCATTTAGGTAGTTTGGGGGAGGTGCGGGGAGCGACGGCCCACCGTGTGGTTGGTCCAGCGTCTTCCCATCTTTTCTTTTGTCTGACCGAGATCTCCAGCCCCCTTTCACTTGTCCCTGGATTTTGGGGGGAATAATTTGAACAATCTAAAACTTGTTGGTTAATTGTTAACCTTGTGTGTCTGGCGTCCTTTATACGTTGCATCCTCCAACCTCTTTTGAGCCTTGGTTTTGACTTCTATAAATGGAGGCCGTAAAGGCCCGTGTATACTCACCGCTCTCGACCTGTCGCGTGACAACGTGACGTCAGAATGACGTCGATCTCGCTGCCGCACCAGGATTTCAGGCCAGTCGCGCCAGGTCGCGCACCACTCTTTTTTTTCAGCTGAGCGCACCAAACCAGAAACAGGAAGATGAACATGTTCGAGGGCAAGCTTTCCGAGCAAGTGCACCTCTACAGGTATCTGTACGATCCTTCAATGAAGGAACACAGAGATGCCAGAATGTTGGAAAGGAGGAGGCCATATGCTGCAAAATGTGGAAGAACCTCTGCGATGAATGTGTGAACTTTGATGCACATTTTAATGCAAGTGCTTCAATAATTCTACAATGCTTCTAGAATTCCAAGGCCATTGTCCAGCTTCAAGTGTGTGAGGACATGTTTTCTGTGACAGATGTCAGAGAAAATGTAAGGGGATGAAATCATGCAATGTCAAAAAATGTCAGTCTCCAACGTCCATGGCTGTCCCGTTATCTCCCTCGCCCCACCCCCACCTCTTGGATACGATGCTCCCAATAGCTTTACGAATGATGGTGAGTCAAAAAGAACAAGCCCCGCGGGGACGGAGATGTAGCTATGAATTGGTGTTGCGACACAAGCCATCACCATGCAGAGCCTGTCAGAGCCAGGGACCAATCTGAATATTTATGCCTGGCACAGAGCCTCCCCGAGGGGCTAACCGGGCTGGAAGGGAGGGCTCGTACTGGAGGTCATCTCTGCGTCATTTGCTTGTGTGTAGGTGTGTGTGTGAGAGAAAGAGAGAGGCGGCCCCATAAGTCATGCCACATGTTAGCTGTTAATATTGATAAGGTAATGTAACAGAGAGAAGATGTGGGCTGCATGCTGAAACACACACACACACACACACACTTATATTGATATTTTCTAGCAGTGCGCTCTCACCATTTTCTGCGTTTTTGAATGGATATACCATTTATTTGCACGGATTTCGTCAACTTAACATTAAAAAGGGCACTATGTAGCTTTGGAGAAGAAATTCAAACTATTTAAGATATTAATGAAGTAATAATACAAACTCAGAAATATTTCTTTTTTTTCTACAACTGAATAAAAAAGCTGTGCTCAGAGGAAAATAAGTGTTTGAAGCTAGAAAGGTGGCAGGGTCCACCATAAACAAAGTAAAACAGTATAATTCAGTTAATTCAGTCATGAAGACAAAGAGAGATTGTTTAGGCATACAAATCAGCCAATGAAGATCTCTTCAGATTAAAAGTAGTCCTGAAACAATATAGTGCACCTTTAATCCAATGAATCCTAAATGTTACCCTGAATTAGGCTTCTTAAGGATACAACACACACATACAATGACACACACACACACACAGGTCTTTGTGTAGGCACAGAGAACAAGCCTAAGGACAGCCATGTATCACCGGCCCACTGCTCAGTGTGACAGAACAGATAATACACACTTGCA
Organism: Spondyliosoma cantharus; assembly: GCA_900302685.1. Classification (NCBI taxonomy): domain Eukaryota; kingdom Metazoa; phylum Chordata; class Actinopteri; order Spariformes; family Sparidae; genus Spondyliosoma; species Spondyliosoma cantharus. The sequence goes on from OMLP01046033.1 coordinate 18,888, forward strand.
CACACACGTTAGCCCACTGCTCTA
>OMLP01046033.1:22049-47455 GCA_900302685.1 Spondyliosoma cantharus
AAGTGGACGGGGGCTTATTTAGCGAGAAGACAGTTAGCAGCTGGATGAGTCTCTTCGTCCCCAGCCTCTTCTGATTAAAATCCCCTCATAAAAAAATTATAGGCGGCCAAGTCGTATCCACTTAATGTGAGGGATGGGTCAGGTAACTCTGTGTGTGTGTGTGTGTGTGTGTCACTCCATGTGTTTAAAGGCTCATAAGTGAAACTGTGTGATTGAATGAGTGAGATGTGATAATGTGAGGGAGAGGTAGAAAATGACGGTGTGTAGGTGATTCTTTTTTTTTTTTCTTGCACCACTTAGTATCCTTCAGTTTTCTCTCCAGAATATTTGTCATTGTCACAGTTCACTCATTTTATTGCTCTTAAATGAAAATGACATTAAAATCTATAGGCGATTGTTAGTCGGAAAAGAAAAAGAATGCTTCCTCTTGCTTCTCCTCAGTATTAATCAGACTTTTTTTGAAGCATGACATTCATAACTCTTATATTGTCCTCTAGCAACATTTCACTTCCTTTGTCGTCATAGTTACCAATCGCACTATTTAGAAAACTGACGTTGGTGAAGGTCGAAAAAGAGAAAGGACAGAGACTTCAAACTGAAAGAAAAAAAAGTCAGACCAGATGTCTGCAAAGAAGAGCGAGACTGGATTCTGCTATCCTCACATGAATTGCTGCCAGGAAGTGACAGTGATCCAGTATTGTTTAAAGCATTTTAACATAAATAATGAATGATTGCATTCATTTTGAGACACTGGTATGATCACTTGCTGTCACTGAAAAGCTTGACACCAGCCTCAACACTGTATTTTGATGGTAAAACAGACCGACTTTGGTGTGAAGTGGCTAAACTGGTTTGTAGACTTTAACTGAAAAGACAAGGCAAGATGTGCTCTGTGACAGAAAGGAGTGAATGCATTAATAATGTTTGTGCATGACAAATAAGATGTTTATTTAGGGTAATTATAGCAAATGCATCACACTATATGCTAATGGCCACAAATGCTTTACATATCATGTTATGGTAGTTTTGAAAGAGTTCACCAACTAAGCACTGCACTTCTATAATTGTGTATCAAACAGGGAGTAAAACTGACAAAACATAACTTTAATAACTTGCTACTACTGTAGGTGGAAACTGAATCAGGCAGATTAACACAATATAACTAAAGGCTGCTGCGAAGTCTCAGGCAACAACAAGTCCAGCAATCAAATATTCCACAATGTGTGGAAACACACATGGGCTAATTAACTAATGAAACACGCGTGAGCACAGTCAGGAAAAAAACACGACAAAGACAAGAAGTGTAAAGGAAAACATGACGCATGACAGAGGAACCTGCTAAGAGGAAACTGCACAGCAGAAACCTAGTGCCAATACACAAATGCACAATTTTAGCAAAAGGATCAGAATCGGGAGTTATTGTCTCCCTCACTCCATGTATGCTTCTTCCTTTATGGTCAAAACCACCTTCATTTCCCAAAGTTGCATTCAGTGGGTCTGAGATGTGGGTGTTTTTTGGTAGTAGCAGCCAATGTAGCATTGAGCACAGAGTTGAGGAAGTCCGGTAGGCTCTCTTCTTTCAAGCTCCACCCTCTAGATTTTTGGTCGCGGTGAAAATGTGGTTTCTGTCAGCAACTCTCACTCTGGTTAGCCCCGCAGCTGACATCATGTCTGATGAGCTGGAGAAATAGGTGAAGCACATGATGCCAGCATGAACCAATGACGTTCAGGTTGTAGAGCACCAACATTAAGATGAAAGTGCTTTTCGTCTTGGAATTTCAACAGTCAGTCAGTGAACTGTGGAGGCAGAATGAGTGTGTGTTGGAAAACTGTTGCCAAAAATTGTAGCTGTGTGTTGTCGTGCTGCCGCAGGTAAATGGACTCAGAAATGTTGGTTATGTTATAAACAACATGATTATGGCCGTTCGCTGAATTACAACAGGGTCTGAGGAACACTTACTGGGAGCACGCGATGATGAGAACTGAGAGAGGAGATGACACGCATTCACAGACACAGAAGTATCAGGGAAAGATGGCGCTGTATGTAGCTGTGAGGGAAACAGCTGGCATTATCATTAGCTGAGTCATTTGGAAGTGAGAGTGTGTTTGTATATTTACTTTACAAACATTATTACAGCAGTTTACAATCAGACATCAGATTCATTATTCATTATAAGTTTTTTTTTTCTCTCAGACTGCAGATAAATGTCAGTGCGTCTGCACAAGTTTGTGAAACATATTAAAAACATTATGAATCCTAATGTCTATAAAACGCTTTAATGCATTACAAGCATACTTATGATTCATTGTTGCGTAAGTAACATTATGCTTTCAGTTTCTTGAAAATTAGAATTACGTACATGCTAATATAGCATAGCATATTACCGTGACTGAGAAGCTTCATCAACATAAGCAATGTAGTTATTTTGTGCCAAAGCACATTTTCCTGAACCTCGCCAAACTGCAAGGGTGCTACAGAGGAGCGCCTGCTGCTGCTGCGCTGCAAAGTTCAGCCGTTCACGTATGCAGAGGTGTTGGTTAGTTCCTCACTGTGAGTAATGTCAAGTAACTTGATCCCTTGTTAATATAAAAAAAAAGGTAATCTCCCTTTAAATATGATCTAAAGAGGAGTGGCGTGCAGTTTGATGTCTTGCAATACACCAGTACACACACAAACTCACCTCCACTCCCTCTGCCAGGAGAAAGTAACAAAACCGTAAGTTTGTCTCTGAAGTCATTTTCTTGTCTCTCCTCTCCCTTAAGTACTATTTTGTGTTCCACAGAAATCAGCTTTCTTCCTGGCCCGTCCCCTTGGGCAATGTCAGTATCATTCTCCACAGGCAGCTTTGACTCAAATCTCTTGATGCAGTCACATCTTTCACAGCGGCCTCCCTTTGCCTTTCAGGAGCATGTGGAATTTTATAGCAGTATTTCTTCCTTCCCTCGGCATTCGGAATGAAACTGAAACACTTGTCTCAAGTCAGCATATCAGTATGTAGAGAGGAAAATAAAACGAAAAGTTTTGCTCACTGAGGGGAAATTCAATTTGCAATGCCTGAAGGCAATGACAGTGTAAAAAAAGTTTGTATTAATGACAGAATACAAAGTTGACATGAAAGATGCTTGCAACTGTTCCTCTTATTTCAGGTGTTGTCTATTGTGACAAATCACCTGCTCAGTCTTCTCTGTTGCTTAGATCTCTAATAAGAGTCTCTAATAAGCAGTGAATACATGCGATCCTGCTACAGAAAAAGACACATTTTTACATCAGTACTCTGTCTTGCATAACAGCCCCGAGGAATGTCAGACCATCCGCTGTGCTCACGTCATGCTCTGCAAGTCTGTTCACATGAAGAGGAAAAGGTACGCTCCAGGTGAGATGAGACAGACAGGAAATATGAGGAGGAATTCTAAGGTTTGTGTCTGCACCTCTGTGGAATATTATCTTTTCATCAACCTGTGAAAGAATAAAACAATGCAAAGGGACCACTGTGTCTTTTGAAATGACTGATACGCTCCGGCATGGCTCATGGCGCTTGGATAGTTTTATACAGACAAAACTGTAGACTATTGATTTCTTGTCTTTATCCTCTCTGGAATTTGATTAGAGTGCGCCGTCTCATCAGCTGCCCTGGATGGCATTGACATGCAGCAAGCAACTGTAAAACATGTATGTGTGTGTGTGTATATGTGTAGACGGGTGTGTCTGTCTTGATTCATATGCCGGTTACTGAGTATTCCTATGTGACTGTGTGTATTGGATTGTGCAAATATGCCCGTGCTCTCTGCTACGTACCTGGTTGAGCTGATGCAGGTGTGTGTGTGTGTGTGTGTGTGTTGTTGCTGATGAAATGCAGCAGCTTCCCATTATTTAGCCTTAGGAAACGGAGCATGAGATGTGAGGGAAAACAGTAAAAGAGGCAGAGAAAGGGAACGAGGAGAAATGCCCTAACACAAATGTAACATTCAGGATCCATCTCTAAATGTGAACTCGGAGCCTTTAGTGACCACATGTTATCACAGCAGTACAGTCATTCCAGGATTAATCTTTTGATGATGTTGTGTATTTTAGTTCATCATTTTTCTCTCTTATAGTCTATGAACAAAATTGAATGAAGGAGGAAATAACTTAGGTATTTTGTGCCATATCACTGTCGCACATGTCTGTCTGCAGATACAGACATACTGTGGGGTGAGAATCTCTAATATTGTCACGTTAACCTGGAAATAATCAGGAAGTTTCAGGATTCAGAAGGTAAGTGAAAGTGGCAAAGAGGGGCTTTCTCAGCGTCAAGTCATGGCTGGACTCAAGGGGACTACTTAGATGGTATATGGCGCTCGATCTAAAGCGCAGCATGCTAGTGTGTTTAAGGTTGGTCCAAGTCAATGTTTCTAGTTAAACGGCGGATAATCTGGGCACAAAGTGAGGCACACGGCACAAAGAGGTGGCATTTACACACTGAATTAGTCATGGGTGCATTTTGGGCAGAACATAAATCAAACCAATCCGAGTGGAGAGGAGGAGGAGGAGGAGCGCTGCTGCGTCCCTCTGTGTGTGTGAGAATCTCAGTTTATGGTTCTGGTGGGATGGGATCATTCTGATCAATAACAGTGGGATGATAGCATGAAATATGTCCTTAATGAGGAAAATATTAATGACATTACCTGCAGTGATTCTCCAGCAGCAGAAACTTTATGTGTATCTCTATATTAGCATGCCCATTTGTGCACCAGGAACAGCTGATGAACTGATTTGTGACTGACCTGATTGTTGAAAATGCTTGACTCGTTCCCTTTGGAGAGTTTATAACTATAACTTTTAGTTTTGCTGATTGAATGTACCACAGTGTTACAGTGGCATGAGTGTTTTCATGGAAATGTTTAATGTAACTGAAAGCAGCCTCCCAAATCATAAAATCAGAGTGTTTGAACGGTGTGAACCTGCCTGTGTAGACACATCTCATGTGCAGGAAACAGACTGTGCTTTTGACTTAAGACCAACTTGTTGCTGGTCTATGGCACAGTCGCTGTCCCTCAAGATCTGCCATCAGTGGGCCAGACCATACTTCACTTTGAGAACACGGCGCAGGGGTGCACTATTTACACAATGCGGCACTGGGCGTGAAAATGACTGCTTTGCGCAGAGAATAAGATAGAGCCCAAGGTGTCTAAGGAGCAGTGCATGGAACTTTAAAACATTTAATAATATATATATATATATATGTATATATATATATATATTGTTAATATACGGTATATTCAAAGCATGATCAGTCAGACACAAAGTGTCACGTTTCTAGGTTATTTACCTAGATAAGGTATTTACCTCTTTGTGTGTCTGTTTTGTGCCTGGTGTCACTATGTTTACTCCCGGTCTATTTTGCAATCAAGTCTGTACTCTCCTAGCTTCACCCTGGTTTGTACTTATTAACTTTTGTATTTCTCTTTGTTTTGTTTTTTTTTGGATGTGCCCCAGCCTGATTTTGTCAGTTCTCTTGCCTGCTCTTTTGTTTTGTGGACTACAGCTCCAGAGTATTAAAGCGTTGGTGTTTTTTGCATTTGGGTCCTTCATCACAGATACAGGATTTGCAGAAGTATCAATGCAATACTCCAACCAGCATAACATCCTATCAAAAGAAGGCTGTCTTGCAGTGGTCTCAGAGGACAAGTGGCAGTTTGTAAACCATTTCTCAGGAGGGGAAAGACGGCTAAAAACCAGAGGTGTGATATGAAATACAAGATTTTCCCAATGAATGACTGTGAAAACGTTGTATTTACCAATGAATCCAAGTTTGACATCTATGGTAGTAACATAAGGGTGAATGTAAGGAGATGAACAGGAGATAAATTGATACCACAGTGTTTTAAGCCCAAGGAGACCAGGTAGAAGCACCACTCCATTCTTCAGAGACATGCTCCACCTTCTGGTTTGAACCTTTCTGGAGAAGAATTCATACTGTAGCAGGATAATGAGCCCAAACATAGTCAAAGAACTACTTTAAGACCAAAGTAGACCAATAAGTCCTGTGGGAAGGGCACTGGTGCTACACACTGAAGAAGCCAGAAAATGCAATGTCACCAAGCAGATGCAGTTACATTTCTAGGAAGGTGGACCTCAGGCTACAGTGTAGGCTCTGACGTAGGGCATGCATCTATACTTTGCTGTAGGTACAGTGTCGATTCAATGCAGAAACATTTATTAAGCTTCAAAAAGCCAAGCTTTCTGTCACACCACAAGATGCTTGTAGGCCATGCCATCTTGAGTGCATGCTGTCATTAAAGAAACATTGGAGCCATACTAAAGATATTCTGAGATTCATGGGCATTTTTGTTAAACTGATATTGTATTTTGTATTCCAAAAAAACTATTTGAATTACATGAAAAACAAATGTAAAATGGAAGTGTCTGGTCTCGGAATTTGGGACCCCGCATATGCAGCAGAAACACACTATTTGCTAAAAACAAACAAAAAAAAAAACCTACCAACATATTTTGTTTTACTATATATCAGTGTGTCAGGGTCAGAGTTTGAGTTTTTTCTCCCATTTTTAAAAGCAGATTTTCTCAAGATGAGTCAGATTGGATGGGTGGCATCTGTCAACAGCTACATTTAAGTGCTTTCACAGACGAGATCAAGTCTGTGGTTCAGCTGTGCCTTTGAAGCTGTTCCAGTGTTTGGCTTTGTGCTCGGTGTCATTCTCCTGTTGGAATAGAAATTGTTTACCCACTCCAAGGTTTTATGGCACCCTAGGTTTGTCCACATTTACTGAAACAGTCTGTTGTTCCTTCTGTCCTACAACTGTGCTTATACAGTATAGCTTAGTGAGAATAATTCATTGTTTTATTATTCAAACTGTAGGTAGAGGGATAGTTGGGGCATTGTGTCATACTTGTTGCTTTAACTTTATTTTCTCGGTCATAGTACATGGTTTTATGGTTAAATTAAATGAAAAAAAATATTATACTCTTTAGATTTGTACCTCTCACTTCAATATACAGTTATGAATGGTTAAGTGCAGAATGGCACCAAATTGCACCATCACCAGGTAAGGTGTCACACTATGCAGGGTACAGTTTTACATTAGACAAACATTCAACAAATACAAACATGTTTAAAAGTACAGGCTTACCACATTCACTTTTGCAAGTAAAAGTCTGATTCATTTAGACAGATGTTTCAAATATCTGGGCTCTATCAGTGTTAGTTGATGAAAAAACAGGAACCTATGCAGACCAAATGCACAGAGAATAACAAAAAAACAAATTCAGTTCTGGTCAGATCTACTGTAAATCACCTCCTTACTGTATCCTGTTGTATCCTGATGCCTGTCTTCATCTTCAGACAGGCATCCATCACTTTAGAGGCTATGTTTACTTCCAGTTTAGTGTCCAGCCGTGTTCACTGGAAGGCTGCTGAGCCTGGTTGAGCTGAGCCCCGTTGCTCATGTCAAGTCCCCCCATTATCTTAAATTGTGGTGCGGGCATTTTCCCCTCAGCTGTTATTCTTCTGTGTGATCTGCTGTTATTAACTGGAACTATAAGCTTAGAGGTGTTATGTGCAGTGCTATTGGAGTTTCTTCCTAGATTTATTTATGCCTAATTGTTCAGTGAGGCAACCTAACTTGTGAAATGTTTCAAAGAAGAAAATATAAAAACATTTGTATTATCCTGGATTAAGTGATAGAAGTGTTGAGTGTAAGAAAAAGAGTCTTCAAGGATTAATTCGACAAGCTATTACTGTACTTTGATGACAGTCACTTTTGTCCTATTGCATTTTATGTGAAGACTCATCAATTACTGTGTACAGGGAGCTATTTATCTGACTATCAAAGGATAAAGCCCCAAATCAATTTAATACTCCAGGTTGATGAGATTGAACCATTCTTCTGTGTGATCATGCTGTTATATTTTTAAAAATACTTTCTGTTGCTTTTTATAACATAAGTGCCCGATTGACAACAATTTTCCACTGCATGAAACTCTGTAGAAACTTTTTTATTCGCATTTTTTTATTTATTTATTTTTTTTTTTAAATGTATTCTTTCAACTCAGCCCCTCTAATTCAAGACAGATCCAAAAGTAAATTGTGTTACGCATCACCCTAATCCAGTGAAATGCAGACAGCACAGGACTCTTCCCCTCTCTTTCTCTCTGTCCATCTCTAATCTGTTTGTTGCCATGTTTCTTTGTCTGTGTGTCCATACCTGTACCCTTTGTAGTTGGATAACAACGCACAGGCAAATACATCGGAGCATGGCTGACATGCTTTCTGTCATCTCCAGCTCACTTAATGAGCTGTTTACTGCTGTGTCTGTGTGTATGGTAGTCTTTGACGGGGTCAAGCCTTTGTAGTCAGATAATGTGAGCTCCTCTAATACGTCAGCTTTCCGACACATAAAAGCATTACGTTGCTCTGTGTGTGAAAGGCTTTCCAGTGTTGCTTAGTTTGAGAAGGCCTATATTAACAATCACACACAGAGATTAAACATTCTCAGTTCTGGCAGATGAAGAGACAAGCTGACTTGTTTTCCCCACTGACTCCCTCATTTGCTTTTGTGTTTCCATGTCAGCTTTTGAAAGGGATGTAAAGGGCGGGCCTGGGACCCTGGAGGACGCGTAGCATATTATTAAAGAAAGTGGCAATATATTCTCCAAATTAAGCTGAACAAATCTGACAAATATGGGTATGATTTAAGATGTGTCGGGGACTAAGTGTATCTTAGCTGTTTTGGCTGAAACGAAGACATTCATTGTGTTCATAATCAGGCTGAGAATCTAATAAACTAAGGCCGCAGAAAAGTAATCTTCAGAAACAAAGAAGATAATTGATTTACTTTAAATTAACTAATTGCCCCAAAATCTGCCAAATATCCCTTTATCTGTCAGACAATAGATAAGCCCCAGTAACAGATGGTTAAAGACAGTTTGAATGATATCTGTGGTGACTATGATCATCATTGGTGTTGCAATTGCTTACATCATATGGACTTTATGGCCTTAACCTAGAGCCTGACACTAGAGACAGCTGGATTCCTGGCTTCATATCTGGCTTGCCTCTCTTTCACTGGCTTCACTGTCATTTGAAGGGGTTTATGTGATCGTAACTAGGTTTCCTCCATATCCTTAAAACTCACCAACACTCTCTTCTAAAGTTCTTACTAAAAACATCAGCAGCATTATTTCCCTTTTGTCTATCATGTAATCACTTGCTCATAAAACACACACATTTGCTAAAATAATCCAAGTTAATATAAATAATGCTTTTCAGCAAACATTGTTAGGCCTGTTACTTGCCAGTGATTCTGATTCACAGTGATTGAACTGTGGTACGCATTCCACCAGCGGTTCATGTGCTCCACTAGGTGGTACACAAGAGCCTTGCTGAAACTGCAAACCAAATTGGCCCCAAGACCATAAACTGTCATTTAATTTCATTTTACTACAGAAAAAAAGTTACATATACACATGTATACACATCACATTAAGAACGAGTTGTTATTTATTTAAATACTTGCCTGTGCTTAGCCATGAAGGGTGAACATGACTTGACATGACGTGACCTATACATCCACGGTTGTGACATGACTGCCTACATGAACTAGTTAATTAACAAGCGCAGTGAGATTGAACTCCTCAGTCACTGATTAAAAAGCAGGATGAGTGGAATATTGATGTGGTGATAGAGAAAGAAAAATGGTCCCGGGGGAAGTGACAATGCTGGCCCTGAGAAGCCAGAAAGTTAAAATATGTTGACCGGCTAGCTATCGCTATCTGGGATTTACAGCCAAGACTATGTGCCAAGCCAAACAAGGCTCATTGGCCTCAATGAAATGGTATGGATAGTTTGTGTTTACATTGTGAGTGTATACTGTATATGCACATTATTATCATTATTGATTTGTGATTATTAATGTTACATCCTTTAATTGTTTTTGGTATATGCAGTTGGTGGTATTAGGTTTTGGTACATGGTCTAAAAAAAAAAACACCTATATCAGCTGTTCCAAAAGTCAGTATGACTTGTTCCACAACATTTCTATCAACAGCGTAGTTTAAAATATAAATGTCTTGCCTGACTGTACTGATGTAACTCTTTGCACTGACCTAATATGCAAGTCATTTCAAATGTAGCCTGCTCACATATTTGACTTAATAACAGGCTGTTAGTAGTATGACAAAAGCAAGAAAGTGAAATATTGCCATACATGCTAAATGCTAACCACGCTAGCCTTAAATGACAGCTAAATGTATGCATCTTTGTGACAGAGACTGGCAAAGTTGGCATTAAATATGTATGCATGTCTCTGTGGTGACTTTGACTTGACTTTCATCAAGGCTCCATTCATTGCATCATCAAAAAAAAGCATTTCATACATATAAATTTGCACTCAGTCCAAACATCAGTCAATAATAGTGATGCATGTGCTGTAATAAGATTGCTGTCACATCTCTGGCTAATCATAGCCCTGAATGTATGAATGAATAATGTGACACTAGCATGTCAGCTGTCAGTCATCAGCTGCTGTATGCGTAGGTGTATGCGGCCGTGCCTTTGACATGGAGAAGCTTTGACAGACTTGATGAACTGACAGATGAAGAGGTTGATTCATTAGTTATTACAGGCGAGAAAATTACAGAGCAGATAAACCAATGTCGTAAGAAAGACACCAGACCACCGACAATACATCATCAGCCTTTTTGTACACAGTTTGCATACTGTTTACATGCGTACACACTCCTAACAGGGCTGCTCATAAACAAAGATGTTGAATAACGTGGTAACGTGCAAATAATTACCCAATAAATTAACTTTATATAATGATTTATTTACGCTGGCTTAGCTGGTTTATGATGAACAATGGATTCATTTCAATTATAAGATGGCTTCATATAACGTCTGTGTAACACAGCTTTCTTTGTTGCACACAGAATTATTTGACCAGGGGTTACAAATTACTTTGGTTGGAAGGTTCAGTCCTTGTAGAGTTACCGACAGTACAAATGAGAAGGGGGACTTGAGCAAAATAACTCCCTTTTACACTGTGGTGACCCCATTAGCCTCCACTAATAACATGAACCACAGGGATTCATTAAGTTAATATCATTCACTATAATATCAAACAGTAGAAAAGCTTCACATTGTTAATGGTATCAGCAATCTTATTTAAGACCATAGGAGCATGACCAACATGTAATGGGATGATTTAAATATGATCTCTAAAACAAAGATCCACATTCCACAAGCTTCCATAAATGTCTTTCCATGTGATTAATGATGGATTATCTTTGCCTGTTGCTGTGTTCTGTTACAGTATTTCGCTAATGATAGCTGATATGTATAAAGACATTATGATAACATTTACAGCATTTAAATGATGCTTTTATCCACCGCTTCTTACCCCGAGTACAACAGAAGATCAAGCTGTGTTTCCACATCATTAACATTGCAAACAAATAAACAGAGAGTCAGGGTTTAACAGTACTGTGGCGATATGGAATAATTATGTGGGAGCAAAGTAGGAAAAGTAAAGTGCTTGGTGGGCAAAGGACATACACTGACATTATCTTTATATAGTGAGAAATGAATAAGCAGAGGGACCAAATAAGGTTCCCAAACCAGCCAGCTAGTTTTCACACATAAATCTTTATCTTGTTAAACCAAAAGCCCAAAAGAAGATTTGAATACACGCATACAAGTATTATAATCACCTGTTGCAACTTTAGAATAAAACAATTGCTTAATAAATGATTTATAAAGCATAAAGTGAAACAACGAAATCGAAATCAAAGTTAAGTTTAATTATCTATTAATTTACCATCTATTAATAGTTATTACAAAGTCTTACCACTTTTGTAGTAGCTTGCTGCAATAATTCAAATATTGTAGAAGAAACCAAAATTTCGATGATGTCAGTTCAACTGATCAGGTTGCTGTTATTATTCAGCCTGAGTGAGGCAGCGTGTACCTTACAGATGTGCTGTTATGTAGCTGATGCTTACACTAATGAAAACACTGTTCAATCCATGAATACAACATATTCCATCAGCTCCCATAGTAATTGTGTCTACAGTCTAAATACACTGATGTTGTGGATGTGTGTTGCTTATAACTAGGAACAATTATTGTTCTTGTTTGGTGCTGTCAAGACGTAGATAAAGCGTAGATGGTTAATACTGTCTGATAAATGAGGAAATATTAGTATCACTCAAGCTTTGTATCACCTGCAGTTTGGTGTCAAACTGCAGGTGATACATAGGTCTTTATATGTGTTTCTTTCCACCTCAGGTAGACAGCAGTAGACACAGAACCCAGAAATCACCAGAGCCATTCTTTCTTGTAATCACATTACTTTTATCCCATTATGTGCAATACTTAACCTTCCATTCCTGGTAAATGCTCATCTCCTCTACTGAAACATTTTTGCATCACAAATTACTGTTTGTGTGTGTATATGTGTGTGCGTGTGTGTGTGTGTGTTTGTGTGTGTGTGTGTGTGTGGCACGCGTTTGTATCTCTGTGTAAATGCCAGCAGCGTCATTCAGGCTGAAGGCCAGACTTTAACACTGACCTTTATACCCTCATCAAGCTCTCTGTCTAAGTACACACACACCCTGTCCGTCTCTCTCACACACACTTACACACAGCCTGCCTGTGTGACAGCTGCAAAGCGTCTGTTAAACTGAACTGTTTTCACCTCCACTTAACCTGACGGTAAATATCACACACTCCACTTCCAGCCCTCCCTATCCTGTCTTCCTGTCGCTGTTCATTTCAGTTTAGTTTAACTTATTTCTGAATTGACCTAAATGAACCAAAACCAAACCAACCCTCAGACTGCAAAGGCCATCTTTTAAAACACTTGCAGTGGTCCGTTTCAGGTGATCTTTATCAATATGCACGCTAAATGATAATTGAGTTCCATTATGAACATAAACTTTATTACTTAGTCTCGCAACTTCCATATTCTGTACATCCTGAGCTATGGGTACCTAGTGCAGGACTGCCTAAAATGGTGGCTGACATATTTTTATCTCACCTTGCTATTCCCTGAGCTCTTTGCATTGCTTGATCTCCTAATCAGACAACTTTCATTCAAATGGTTAAACATTCATGAAGAAGAATTTGACATATAGTATGTGTTGCTTCAAGGAGAACACCAGCTGGCATTGAAACAAGAAGACATGAGTTCTCTGGATGAGCTGATCATAGTAATTTGGTCCAGTTCATGTGTGAAGAACACATTCGTACCACTCAGCTCTGCTGTAGAGAGACGGGAAGCAAATCAACTGAACTGTACCTTTCTTTCAGATCCAGCTCTACCCAGACATACAGGAGTCCACTGAGATGGAGGATGACAGGACATTTTTGAGCCTCCTGTTATATCTTCTACATACAGACCCTGAGCAGAGGATCAGTCCTGAGAAAGCCCTAAAAAAACCTGTTAGTCTCCATGGTTGGTTAGAGAGACTCATTATCAGAAGAATGGATATATTTATTTACTGATCAACAGATCAATTACCTAATTGTTTGTCATTTTGTACTCAGTATGGATGACTCCTTTGATAAAATGGTAATCTGCCGGAGGAGGAACAACTACCTGGCAACGAGACTGAGGAAGAGCCCAAAGCGGAACGTTCTCTAGTCATCTCATCTACCAGTGCTGCAGACTCAGCCACCCCCTCAGTCCTGTTATGGAATCCGATCCTTTCCCTCACCTGTCCTGTCCTTGCCTCGCTCCACCTGCATCTCATCCCCTCGTTAGTTTTGTTTAAGCTTGTGTGCCTCATTCTATCTTTGACCTTGTGTTTCTCACCCAAGTTTCTTCCAGTGTTTTCTAGTGTGTCCCTGTGGTATGTTGTCTGTTTTTTTGTTTTTTTCTTGGCTTTATGTTTCTGCGAGGCGCTCGTGAATTCTGTTTTGAAAATTGCTTTTGATTTGTACTTTATTCAGCCTTTTGTGTTGCTACTTGACTACTTTCTCTTGTTTTTTGTTGGATGCTTGGTTTTTGGATTATTTCAGCTTTAGTTAGTAAAGCTTGCCGTTTGTTTTATTTTATTGGCCTGTCTCCCGTGTGTTTGTGTGATTGGGTTCTAACCTTTTCACAAAGTGTGACGGAACAAACTGACCAAGAATGGACCCAGCAGACTGGAGTTCGTGACTGGAGTTCAATCAGCATTTAGTGTGGTTTCAGGACATGCGAGTGAGTTCCACTTAAAGTGTTGGCTATTCAACAGGCTGCTAGCTTCCTTTCAGCTCCAGTGTTTGCTAGCCCTTAGCCGGCTAGCCTTCTGTCAACTCCAGACACCCCAGACGATCCCTGAGCATCTCTTTTCTGGAGAACCCACTTAGCCTACAAGGTGCCTCCCCAAAAAAAGCATGGTCCCTGACCACATTCTGGCTCGATGGCATCCAACTCCCTGGTCTGTACCTCGGTCGGCAGCTCGGACAACATCTGTTCCTGCTCCTCGGAAGGTGGCTGGCCAACAACAGCAAGTGGCTATCTATCAGCGTCAGCGACCACCCCTAGTGTTTCTCTGTTGGCCTTTGTCACTGGCCTTCCGCTAGGACTGCAGAGGGCTTCCACCGACTTGCCGCTAGGCTCAAGAGAGCGCTGCTGGTCTCACACTGAGCCCCCCAGAGGGCCTCAACCCCTCACCCGACCTCCAGGTTGCCCCCCAGACCGCCCCGGTTTTTTGGTGTGTGCTCTTTTTGGTTTTTGTTGTATCCTTGGTTTTCTTGTTTTTTGGGGTTTTTTTTTGTATTTCAGCTTTAGTTATGAATGCTTGCCTTTTGTTTCTTCATCCTGCCTGCCTCCTATATGTTTCTTTGTTTGGGTCCTCACCTTTTCACTAAGCGTAACACAACAGCCACCAATGAGTCACCAGTTGAAGAAGATTCTTCAGCAGGACATTAAGGGTTATTTTTGCAAAGAAGAGATGAATGTAAATTTTTGATCTGATATCAAAAAACAAATACACCTTAAATATTTCCAATGTGTGCTTGATGAAGATTCCGTAAACACAGGTACTTATCTTGTAAATGCAACAACTGGTGTTGAACTGGTGTTAAATATACACAACAAAACAGAAAGTAGTATTTTAATATCCATATTAAAATTATTATTGTGATTACCAACAACAAATGAGACCCCTGGGTCAGATCTTGTGGTTAATATACTGGTCTGCTTAGAGAACTGCTTTTCTTTGAGCACTGAAAGAGCAATTTTTTTTTTTTTTTTTTTCAGAATTGCTGCCAATAGGGGATGATCACAAGAAGGTCAACAGAAAAATGTGTTTGAATTCCTTTATATTAACCTTTATATTGTAGCATTGTGCTTCCAAACAGCATTTTAACTGCACACACACACACACACACACACACACACACAATTGTATCTGTCATCCTGAAACTGATTACAGAGTTTGCTGTTATTTCATTTAGATAACATTTTCCTGCAGAGAATCATTTGCATTTTTACTATTGGTACTATAAAGCTGATGTCAGACCAAACAAATGATAATACTCTTGTAAATGTGGTGAACAAATTAATGTCAAAAGACAAACCATGCCTTGAACCACTTTTTTTTTTTTTTTTTCTTTTTTAAACTCTGAATCTAATGCTGCAAGAAAATTAATCACGCTGTGTGTTCTGGTGTGATGCTCACTGATTAGATTCAAGGCATCTCACAGATGTGGTTGTAAATCACTCACAAGCATATCAACATAGAACAGGCTTTGGATACTCTGGATCCTCGAGGAGGAGCTGTTTCGTTATGGTCTCATCAGTTCTACACATACCAACATGCAACACATGGAGGAAAAGAACAGTTACAGCAATTTAGACCTGCACATTTTGAATACAACTTTTTGGTTTGTGTATTTGTGCTTGTCAAGGCTTTAAATACTATGCTTGTATTACCTCTTTGCTAAATATACTACACGGAACTTTTAACTGGTTATGAGCAGTTTCATGCTGATACCTCTATATGACCTGCATGAGCAAACGAGACCATCAGCAAGATTGGCTGTTTCTTTATAATTGCTCTAGCCATTCTTAATGCCTGTCACTGGGACACATTCCAACCTAGTATGGCTGCAATCTTTTTTTCCACCTTTTGTTTTTTAAACATAGCCATGCTAGCAGAATTGCTCTAGGGATGGCAATGTCAGTCAGATGGATATTCATGAAACTTGGTCACACAAGTTCAGTGTTGATCTCCTGGAATAATGACATTCCCATCCCCCCTCAGCTCTACTTCGTGTTTAGTTCTTATTTTCAAAGTTTGTATTTGAATATGCTAACCGAATATGGTGGACAATTTAAATAATGAAACCTGCTTAGTATCAGCATGTAAGCTTGCTATCATTAGCATTTAGCTCAATGTACTGTTGTGTCTACTTGCTAGCAGCTCTGTGAGGCCGGTCTTAAATTCTTCCACCAACTAATAAGTTTGTGACAACACCACCTGGTACACAAAAATACATTTAAAGGATTGCATTAGCAAAATAGAAGCTGAGTTCATTATGAAGCTGCTGTACAGAGCAGACTCCTCATGATGATGATGATGATTGTTGTGTCTGTCGTCTAACTTAGTATTGATTTAGAACAAAAAGAAAACAGGTTGGGAGTGATGGGAAAGTAATTTAATCAGTGTATGCACAAAAACAGATAACATCAACTACAGAGCAAGCCTACTGCGAGCATGACTGTTGACTTGTTTTTACTGTTTTTTTTTTCTATTTTTCCAGGCCAAATCCTTTTTGTAGAGTTGTTGCTTTTCTTTCCTGTTAGTGGAGAGACACAGCTGACCCTTAACAGAATGTTTCCTTATCCTTGACCTCAGCAACGATTCTGTAGAGCCTTTTTTTCCAAACAAGCCTGAATGACTCAGTGTCTCAACACCAACCCCTGACCTTACCTTCACTGCTACACTTGCCACACACAGAAAATAGCATTGAATATTTGTACTTCTCCTCTGTTGTGCATTTTGTTTAGTTTCTGTGAGGCCATGATGAACTGGAGTCAATGATTGTTACTAAGCCATATTTATTTTCTGCCTTCACATAATGATCAATTAATTGTGGTACAATAGTGTCATACTGTGACAAACTTTATTCATGAATCCACAGGCACAAATGACTAATAACTCTTAAAAATAAGTTTTGTATATATTCAATGCAATCCAAGAAAATGGAGAGTCAATCTAATCAGTTTTACTCGACTACACTATATCTAAACTTGATTAGCATCAACTGAATGGTAAATTGTTGCATCTCACTAAACATGCTATAGCTCTTTGAATTGCCATGAGCTGGATGACTGAGAACATGAACATAATAATAATGAAAGTTTTTTTTTATTTGCTATCAAATATAGAGCCGTATAAACTTTTATTTTTTACCAGCATCTGTTCTATTATGGTCTGTCTCTTTTGGTTAGTAGTTTTAACCTCATAAAGCTAATCTAATTGCTGTTTTCAGAGTGACACAGATGGCGAGCGATATAAATGAAAACATTCAAAAACGAACACAAACAGTTTTCATTATTTTTCATACTTTTGGATCAAAGGAAGTTGAGAAAACATATAATTGTCCTTTTATTCTTAATCGAGAACCATCATTAAGTAATTTTCTGAAAACAGACAAATTATTCACTGTAGGTTAGCTGTAACATTTAGGCGCAACAAAGGTTTGTGTGCCAGTGTGTTAATGTCAGGTCAACTATCATTGAAGTCAGCACTCACCAGTAGACAGTAAAGTACTGTACATTTCCCCTCCAGCTCCAGTCGGCAGTCAACATTACAGAACATCCAACAATGGAGTGTGGATCACCGCTGCAGTCAGGTTGATAAACAGGACTGAAGATAAATCCACTTTCTTTGTTCTATGTGTTTATTCCTTTAGTCTGGCTCTGCACCCAACTCTCACCCCCAGAGCTAGCAAGCTTTGACAAGCATACGGCTACTTCTTGGAGGCAGTATAGACCCAGTATCAATTGAACTCACATAACTATCAATACAAAGCATGGATTGATCTGTGGGCACAGGTACAGTGTAAAGGTAGCAAAGGTAAGTGATCAGCTTGTCATCAAGCTCTGCTGATGCCTGATAATGACCAATTCATTTGAATCAGGTGTTCTGGGGTAGGGAAACTTACATACAGGGGGCCCAAGAACACTGCTTTATTGGCACTACATATTGTATTGAATATAGCAAGTGTGTGTTTTGTTGTTGGTTAAAGTGTGTTACACTGTGTAATCATTATATCATGTGTGCCAAAACTGCACTTCAGTGCCTGCCACCCCTCTTTCTCCTTGTCTTTCTAGTCTCTGTCTTCTGATGTCAACCATCTGTTAACATATGCTAGCTGGCTGCAGGTTTCATGTGTTGCTTTGTAAGTAGGGCAAAACATATGGTGCACTATGCCAGGTAATGATTGCACTGAAAATAATATTTTCATGTCTCACTTTGGATTAAGCATCAGAGAAGGTACTGAAAGTCTGCACTTTGAACACCATGAAATCTCTGAATAGAGCCACCTTAAGGAGTAAGCGATGGCTGACTTCTCTTCGCTTGCCAACTCAACATTTGACAAGAGTCTAATAGAGGGGCATGTAAAGCCCCTAACCTGCCTCAGACCAAGGGCAGAAGACATCATGTAAACTGCAAAAAAAGGTGCTGGAACTTTTATCAGATGGGGGAGAAGCTGAATCCAAAAATAGTTCAATTTGATCTCGAAAAGATGTCCAATAACAGATTATGCCTAAACTGCAGCATCCATTATACCATTACCTTCTTTCATATTGTTTGCTAGGTCGGACTGCATCAAACTGCACGAACATCAGTGTTTTTATGGAAGTCCAGAGAGACCAAAAGCGTCCTTGATGGGAAATGCAAATAAATGAATAGTTAAGTAATCTGATTTGATTCACCAGAAATTATCCCTCTTGTACAGACATCAGCATTTTAATCAGCAGTTCCACTCTCACTGCTATTGTCTAGAGAGCTTACAAACATAAATAATACATCTAATAAAAAAGCTCATGAAGGCAGATTTATTAAATAAGGGGTCTAATTTGTGTTGACAGTATTTTTGGCTTGATGACAGGAAATTGTTTGAGACCCTCCACACAAAGGGACCGACATTTAGTTTGGTCATGTTGTGTAATTTTAATTGTTGAAAAACAGCGCTGCCATTTGCCTTTTAAGATTCCTAAAAAAAAAATTAAACCTGTTTTTTTTTCTCTCTATTGTCTGCTACTTGTTTATTTTGCTATCCGCTTCACTTTATCCATGACCTGCTTTATGAAAAAGCAATAAAGAAGCACTTTGTGTATTCTCTCTCCCATACACACAGACACACACAGAAACAAATACTGCCCACAGCAGCTTTCCGTGCTTTGTTGTACATCCAAAATCCTTTAAACAGTGATTGCTGATGTTGAAATGAAAAGTTACTGCAGGGTTTCTCAGAAGGATATAACAAAAAGATGATACACAAACAAATGTACACAAACAGACATGCACACTTTAGTCAGCCTTAGCCATCAACCAAGATAGAGCCCACAATTTACAGCTTTCCTCTTCATCTTTCTACAAAGCTTTGTCTTCCTGTTAAATATTTAATGGCTGTCAGGCCATTGTTTTCCTCCTCTCCGTGTTTCCTTCCTTTACTGTTTTTCAGTCATTCTTTTCAGCCTTTTATCCGATGAGTTAGGACCCTTGAGATATTGCTAAATCGTGTCTGCGTGTGGTTTGTGTGACTATGTGCATGTATGCATACAAGACAGATTTATTTTTGGCATTGTTATTGCTATATCAAAGCATTTCCAGAACAATCTCCATAGTAGTTACACACACACACACACCTCTGATCAGTGTTGTGAGGCTTGGAATATGACTGTTATATGTGTGACACTATGAACAAATCGAGAAGTAGACCAATAAGACTTAGGGCTTATCATGCATAGCTACACGCCTAGATTTAAATTTCTTGATTGAAGGTGTTCTGTTATAAATACAAGCTTACATGTGTTTCTTAGGTTTAACAAACATAACTGAATTATTTCCCCTTCAATAAAAAAAACATTTGCCAAGGTTAATTTTCTCTTTGTGCAACATGCCGGTAGAGCATGAGAAACTAGCCTCATTCACACTGCCCCTTCCAGCGCGGAATCATGCGCCAATTCTCTGCACCCCCGTCCGTGTGAAGGTTTCAGATGAGGAGTTGATGGACAGTTTCCCTACAGCTCTGAGGTACGGCTCCTGAGGTAGTATCAAGGCCGCAGCAGAGGCAAGCCGGCGTCCATGTGAATTGAAAAGCCGGAGGCGTGGATCAGGGATGTGTCGATCTGATGGTGTCCACAGTCTAAATAACCAGATCCTTCACTCATCAAATAAAAGAGATATATCCCACACTTCAGCCCACATTACGGGACCAAACAACAAAAATGTGATAACTGGTTTGGCTTCTTATATGAGGAAAAAAAAAGGTGTAGTTCTACATGGAAAAAGCCTCTGTCATCCTGTCTGTCATCCTGTCTGTCATCCTGTCTGTCCTACCGACTCTTTGTCACATTTTTGCCCGAAAAAAGGTTGTCTGTCCCAGGCAGCAGACGACTCCTACAGTTGATCGTGATGATCATGTGACATGATTTTGAGCTTAAAACTTTAACTCACACTGACTTTGTCTTCTTCCACTATTGTGCTGTTGTAGTTACTCTCCCTGGGAACTTGTAGGGAAATCACCATGACGGTCAGCCCTCCCGACTGAGACTTCAGCAAACATTACCCCAGTAGACAGCATCCCTCCCCACAAGTGAGAGAGTCAGACAGGGTCCAGTTTACTGATGGTGATTATTAATTATGTAATTAAAACGAACACCGTAACTTTGTCACTTTCCAGGATTATAACACATTATAACTGCATCCATATGATTATAAACAGTCAGCAGGTACAGCGGTTTACATTAACAGGTAGAAACCGGGGTAAACACGTTGAAAAAAAACACAGATCTCAACATCATGACACGTACCGTCAGGCCTCTTTTGGAGCTGCTTGGTTCAGTGTGAACAAACAAAGGCAGAGAAATACCTTCACTGCGGAGATAATGCTGAGTCCCTGTGTGAAGGGAGCTCCTGACAACACAGGTAGCCTATCTGCTCAGAATAACACTGCTAATTAGCACTAGTCCAAAACAGGGGACCTGAACAGTAGGAAGTGCATCACGACGAGAAACAAATGCCTTGAATCTTTAGACACACTTGCAGCTTGGTAAAGCTGTAGGGCCATCTATTATTGCATTCAGCTAAATGCCACATTTAACATGCTGAAATACTCACCATAGAAAAGCTAACATTGTTTTCATGGCAATGATAACAAAGTTCAGCAGACTGCATTTTTTGTCAAACCATCTGCACCAGTTTATTCTAGTGCATTAGCAAGCTTACATTAGTGAATGACAACATAACATGATGGGACTGTCAATGTTTTTCAGGTATTCATTACTGGGCAAATTAAAATGTTATATCCACTGAACTTAATGTCAAATTCCTATACACTTCAGATAAATACAAGAACATATGTAAGTACAATAAAATAAAAATAATGGCATTTTCAAGAATTAGACATGGTATATATAAGGCTTTATTTGTTTTAATTACTCTCATGTCGATCTTCTGTCTCTTTGTCAACACAACTTTTTCAACCTGTTTATGAACTTTCTAACTGCAAAGTTCTAAGGCGCAACCGCTCCTGGCAGAAAGGAGCCAGGGACATCAAGGTTAGACCATTGCATGAGACACATCACTTGTGTCCTTTAGTTTCTGTTATGGCAAATAATAAAATGGCCACTGCTCTGTGTTGTGGCTCAATTCTGTCTATGGTTGTCAGAATTATTGCAGAAAGCATATATGGTGACACTGAACCAGCCTTGTGGCACTTTTGGCTTTAGACTGCATCAATCCAGTAGTTGTGGATTAGCACTTTTACCAACAGAAGGTGGAAGAGTTTTGTGAAATGAGCATGCTGTATTAAAAGGCAGCCTGTGGAGCATTTCTCAATAACACAAATTCTATGTATCCAAAGTGTCTAACAACCATTTTCTGTCTGCTTGCTCAATGTGTGCCATTGCCAAATCAATTCCAGTTATATTATCCCGAGGAAGGCAATTAATTTCACATAATATTTCACATAATCCAATTTATGATTTTGTCTCCCTTTCTGTACACATTTCACAAAACTTTATGAGGCTGTGCACTAATAGAAGTAGTATTCTGCCCTTTCTTGCATCGGGCCTTTGGAGTCACAACATTAAAAGCTGCCTTGAAATCAGCTGACCAGAAATGATGCCGGCAAACATCCCTTATCAAATCCTATTTTTAACATGCTGGCTCCCGCAAAGCAGGGATCAGTGGCCTCCTCAGATGATGACACTGAGCTTCCTCTAGGAGTGAAGGCAATGTTGGCTGCTACAGATAACTAGGAGGCAACTGTGCTGTTCTTGTTCTCTGGGCTCCTTGTCACCTCATAGTGACACGCCCTTTGATTTTACAACAAACCATAGTTCTGTGGCTCAGCCTTCACATGTCGCCACAGGTTTTCGGTCATTCAAGTTTGATTTTAGAACATTTTCGTTCTTGTATTACATGATTTAGTCATAAAATGTCTCCTGTGTGCGACCCTAATGCAGGCGTAATAACTTCAGTAGTATATGTGTGATGACCACTTTTTGTAGCATGAGTCTCTTTGGTTGGGACTGATGGAAAAAAAATAGCTTTGATTGGTCAGTCACATTTGCTTCAGTTATATGATGTCCTGTTGTTCCAGTTTCTTTGCAGAAGAGGATAATGTTAAGGCATCACACTGTGCAATAACAACAACAATCTTCCGAGCCCACTCTAAAATATATGCAGTTGTGCTTGCATTACCGGCTTTGATCAGCACTTGCATGCATTGATATACTTAAACCGATGGGGAAATTGTGGCAGTGGTCATCAGCTGAAAAGTGAGTTATGTATGGTTTCAGAACTAGCATTATGCTACTGTTTTAGCAGTAGCATTGCGCTAGCTTGGCAGTGTATTCCGCAGCATTTGTTGGAATCTGATTGGTTGGATTGTGGCATGGGTCATAAACGTGGTCACATTGGGAGTTGTTTCTCATAAATCTCTGACACTGTCAGAATTTTAATACTGATTACTTTTTGGTTGACCATTAGTGGACCGCCATTTTTACATGATGACCAAAGGTTTCAGAATGTGTCTCTCACCATTTTCTTAAAGAGCCAAAGATGGTAATGTCTTTTTCCTGTTCAGTGTTTGCTTTGGAGACTGAAATTATACATCTAGTCTCTGCACTTTCGCCCTATCTTGCAGTTTTACAATATGTTAAACTTTTTTTAATTTAAATTTTTTACTTAATTATGGCCATTTTGACCCACTTAAAAGCAGTCTTGTGTAGATGATATTGCTTTTTAAGGCTCAATTCCAGCAAGTGTATGGAAAAGAGTAGGCCTTGGAAATATGCCCGATATCAGAGCAATGCTTGTTTGCAAAGTTAAAGAAAGGAGATTTTGACACCAGTTGTTTCAACACCTTACAGAACTGCTGTTCAATCCTGGTGTCAGCATACATCCTGAGTGATTCGATCACAAGTGGACAGCTCTAAATACAGATGTGAACACCCACAAGATGCACTGAGGACTCCTTCACTCTGAGCACACTCAGAGGTGGTCTGGTCATGTCACCACAGGTTTTGTATACGCACATGTGTGCGTGGACTCCCTACTCAACTGACATCAATTGTGAAACAAGAAGAAGCCCCAACAACAGGCAGAAAGGATTATACACTGTCTTATTTCCATTTGTTTCACTGTAATGCAAATTACATTTGTTGGCTCTGTTATGTTGTCAATGCTAGCAGCAGATGTTGTGATCATCTGTTTAAACTAAGCAACTCTATTTTTCCATGTCTGAAGAGGATCTTTTGTTACATCGCGTGGATTTTAGTCGGACCCAGAAGCAGACAACAAGGCATGGGGTTGAGTTGAAAGGAATTTATTGAAGCTTCACAGGGGCTCTACAGGTGTGTGTGTGTGTGTGTGTGTGTGTGTCAGCAGCTCAGGTGAGGGGAAACCCCGCCCATCCTATCAGTGCACCTCTGCAAGCACAACAAGCACAGATGGAAGAGAATGACTGACTGTGGCATCTTTCCTCCCAACAGCTGTTTTGACACACTGTTTCAACTGATTTCACCATTTGCACCCAATTATTGAATGAAGGCTGCATTTCACTGATGGTAAACAGAAAGTGAAATTATTTTACAAATACAGTCAACACTGACCAATATAGGCAACTTCTTTGACGCCTGTGGAGAAGATCCCCAGACTGTCAGATAGTTCAGTCAGGAGAAACTTTAGAAACTTTTCTAAAACACTGTCTACAACAAATTCTTAAGTATGTGTGTCTTCTTGTTAAATTCTGCAAATGCTACACAAATTATGTATGTGTCATTTGTGTATAGAGCGGGGAAGTGAGACCTGATCACAAGTGGTCACTCGGGATGCATGTCAAGGCGTATGTTAACGCCAGGTGGGAACTGATGGCGCCATCCACTTGTGATCGGATCAACCAGGATGGATGTTGATACCAGATCTGAATCACCTCTGTGTCTGAGATATTTTCTAGTTGAGTGTGTCTAGTGTGTTCCATGACTGTCTCTGCTGTGGATGGGGCTACAGGTTTGTATACAAGTTAGATGTCAAAGCTAACATTACTTACATTTAAGAATTGCACATTTACAAATAAAGTTGGCACTGCATTTAGCTGATGTGGAGTCTCAAGTAGCTGCTACAGTTTGGATTAAATGCTTCTATGACCTAAAATTAGGCCAGTCCCCTTGTATTCAGTGTATTGTGTCTAGCGCTGTTTAACAAGGTCTCCCACAAGGCCGTCCTCCTCCCTCCACCTTTCTCTCTGCTCTGTTATCTTCTCTCATACCTTACATATTTTACCCTCCATCCCTCTCCTTTGTCCATTCCGTCTCTTTTTTTATAGTGACTATAACGCCAATCCCATGATGCCTTTCTTTAGTGTCCATACATTGCTTCTGTGCTCTAACAGCAGACAGCAGCTATTGTAAAGTTGCTCCCTGTTGGCCCTTTACTTCCCACCTTAATTACATCCTTAAATCCCTCCCTACAATTCCCTCCTTTCTTTCTTCTCACCCTGCCTCCTTATCTTATCTTTTCACTCCATGTAGCTCCCTCTTGTGCTCCTTCTGGCTATCCCACCCTCCCTCTCTTTCTCTGTAACACACACACACACACACACGCACACACACACACACACACACACACACACACACACACACACACACACACCAGAGTCTGCTTGCAAAGAGCACAT
>OMLP01046033.1:48342-64300 GCA_900302685.1 Spondyliosoma cantharus
TGTAAATACACCCCAATATTCTCTATTCCTTCTCTCTAAGTTGCCATTAGCCACGAGTGTAAACCTCTCCATTTCAAATACTTGTTCTATTGTTTCACACCACAGATGTAATTCTGGTGTTTTGGTTTGTTCCCATATCCTGGTCAGCTGCTTCAGTGTGGTTAGATGCAACATATTAAAGACCTTTCGCTCCTTTAATTTTGTCTTATGGTGCATGTTAATACCCAGCCAATTTTTCGAATGTCAGGGATTCCTTAATGTCAAGAATGTCTTTAATGGCTTTCTCTACCTCTCCCCAGAAAGACTTTATTAGCGCACATGTAAAAAAAAGCAATATGTGTATGATTTGCTTTACTTTCCCCACATCCTCACCAACAATATTTTTCATGCAAACTCTCTCCAGTATGACTGTGTGCTTTCAAAATGTTCCTTCAAAGAGTCTCTCCGGGCTTCCTCTGAGATGTTTGTGGATAACTCCTTTTCCCATTTTTCTTTTACTTTACTTTCAACAATTGTTAATTCTTGCAATATTTTGTAAATACATGAAAGTTTCATCCTACCTTTATTTTGGTTTTCTACGTAATATTGTAATAATTAATTC
The DNA here is from genome assembly GCA_900302685.1 of Spondyliosoma cantharus. Classification (NCBI taxonomy): domain Eukaryota; kingdom Metazoa; phylum Chordata; class Actinopteri; order Spariformes; family Sparidae; genus Spondyliosoma; species Spondyliosoma cantharus. Next base: position 48,944 of record OMLP01046033.1, read on the forward strand.
CCATGTGTTTCTTCTTCTGAATTGTTCTTAATGTAACTCATTACCTGTACATATTCCAAAAAAATGTTTTTGCTCCAGACCATACCTCGAAGACATGTTTTCATATGTGTTTATTATATTTTCAGTGAGAAATTGGGAAAATGAAAATAATCGATTACCAGCCCAAGATTGTAAAATCTTACCACTTCGATTTGGTATAAAGTCTGGGTCATGCATCATTTCGCTGAGCTGTACATTCTCACTCTGTATTTGAAGTTTTTTGCACAGTCGTCTCCAATTCCTTACCGTATTTCCTCTACAGAATAGATGTAGCTGTTGTTTTTGGCTCTCTTTCCTTAAAATGTTCCAATTGACCCTGTTGCTAACTCATTCTCTATATTTATCCACTTTATCTCTTTGTCATCTTTCATCCACTTCATTATTGTTACAATTTGTGTTGCATAATAATAATTTTGTATATTTAGGAGGCCTAGCCGTCCTTCGCCTTTCTTTTGAGTTAATAATTTAAATTTAACTGTTTGCTTTTTATTATTCCAAATAAAATTTGCAATCATTTTATTCCAGGTATTAAAGCAGGTTTCTGGTAATATAAGAGGCAATGCTTGAAATAAGAAAAGACATTGAGGAAATCAATCATCATTTTAATTGTTTCCACTCTACTATGTATCCCATCTGGTATTAATTTCCACCTATTTAAATCCTGCCTCATCTTGTTTCCTTCCTCCCTCATCTCCTTCAATAAGTGTTGCATTGCACTTTCAGGCGAGGTTAAATAATATCTGCATATAGTGCTAATTTATGTGTTTCTTTACCTATTTTCATCCCTTTAATATTTACGTTTTGTCTTATGGCTATTGCCAACACCTCAATATATATGGCAAATAATAGCGGAGAGGGAGGCCCTCCTTGTCGAGTGCCTCTATCAAAAGTTTCTTCTTAAAGTATTTGTGCAACACATCCTTATACCTAAAGAAATTGATTGGTTGATTGCCATCAACTCTCAAAATTACATCTGGAACTGTTCCCAAAATAACGTGACCATTGCAATGTACCAGCCAAAAGTGAACTGGATCCTCACTGTACACTCCCAGTTTGGTTAGAATTTGGCAAGAAAACCACTTGGTAAGGTTTAGGAAAACATTGTGGTTTGGCTTAAAATAACTGCAAGACTTCACTTGCAGTGTTATGTACTCTTGTGTCTTGTTGTCACTCCCACTTCCTGCTCAGCTGTGTTCCTGTGCTCCTTCCCAGCTTGCTTCCCCCCCACACCCGCCTCACATTAACCTCGTTAGCACTGCCCTGTTCCCAGTGTCTCTCCACTTGCACCTCATCCCCTCATTAGTTTAGTTTCTACTGAAGCCTGCGTTGTTCCCTCAGACTTTGTTGGTTTGCCTGTTATGTTTCCCCATGTCAGTCCCATGTGTCTGCCTGTGTTCCCAGTGCTTCTTTGGTTTGTAGGCTACTTTATTAAGTTTTTGTGTTTTTATAGTTCTTTAGCTCTCTGATTTGCCCGTGCCTGTGTTTTGTGTTTTTTCGCCATCTGCCTTTTTTTCTGGCATTTTTGGATTTCTGATTTACAGATTACAGTTTATTCTATTAAATCTTGCCTGTTATTCTGTTAACTGCCCACCTTGTGTGTCTTGAGTTTGAGTCCCTTCTTTGTAACTGTGAAAACGTCCTTTTTGCCATCATAATTACTACAGCTTCTAGAGGTCATCGCCTAAAAAGACTGTGAATATGGGTTTCACTTTTGTAGTCCTCTGATGAGTATAGGCAGTATTTGTCTCACCACATATTGTCATGTTCCCCTCTCAGCCACTTTAAAATGTGGTGTGCCTCAGGCAGTTTGCTCCATTCTGTCTTCAACTTGTCCAGTTCTTCAGAGAGACACAGTCAACACACATTATGCTGATGTTAGTCTTGTCATAATGTCTAGCATGGTGTTGTCATAGTTCTGCAAAAAACATTCAGTAGGGGATCAGAACTGCTGTTGGATGTACAGTAGCGGCAACATGCCCTCGTACATATACGACTGAATAGGTCAATTGCCAGTGAATCCTAAAACAACTTACAGTATATCTCTGTTTCTGGGCAACACACTATTTTCTTTCTGCAGAAGGTACAGACACTGACAAAAAGGGTAATTGAACAGAATGTATGCTGGCCCTAACACGACCCACTCAAACACTCTCTTACAGAAACTACAGTCCTTGTATGACTGTAGTTTTTTTTCTTCTCTCCTCTGTATTTCTCGCCCTCTTCTCTCCATATGTCTTCTGCCGTCTCTCCTGCGGCACCACTGTCTCTCTGTAATTGGCTGTAATTGTCATATCCTGGCAGTGCAGTACGTGGGTGTGTGTGAGAGTGTGCGTTTGTATGTGCACAGCAGGTGCCACCTTTCTCCATGAATTTGCCTTATTAAGGAGAATTCAAACTATGCTGACCCATTTAGTGTTACTGTGATTCTTCGTGGATGTACAGGACTGCATGTATGGAGGAACCTTTAATGTTGTACAGTATGTTTCATGTTGAATTGCAATGTCAACGGTTCTCAAGTGCATTGTAACGCCATGTGCAAGTTCAAAGAGCAATGACACGCTATCATGGCTGTAGCAGGACAAGCTTGATGCCAATTTCATATTTCTCTTACAGGCTTTGTGAACTGTAGCAGCCGAGTCAGACACATCCAAGACCCTTCGAGACAAAAGTGGAAACCTTGGAACAGAAATAAAGTCTAAAGCCTTCAAGCTGTCATGCTGCTGCACTGTGACAGTACAAAGTTGTCTCATAACTGAGCACTTTGATCCCGGAATCACTTTGCAGAATAATTGACAGGATACAATTAAAGTGAGTATGACACTTCCTAAAAGATTTGTCAACATTTTTTAAGCAGAGCCATTCCCCTTAACTCGCTCTTAAACACTCAGGGGCTAATATTATCCCTCTGTGATTTTTAATGAATTGAAGGTGTCATCATTTAGGTTTTAGCGTTTCTCATTTACTTCTGCTTCAGTCAGGAACCAAACAGTGTGACTAAAATCTGTATGTAGACAGTGACAATTGTTCTGGTTTGCGAAGGCTTTTGCTTTTTTCAATTACAAAAAAAAAGAGAAATTGTTGTTGTTGATTCCAATTACAGCTGAAGGCTCCCATTGAATAGATACTGCAGAGTAACAAGCGAGGTCTGCAGGTGTTGGACAGTTCTCAGTGAACTGCTGCTGTTGACTTTGACTTTTATGGACTGGGAGTGGTTCAAATGATCACTTAGCAATTTTAATCAGAAAAAGAAGCAAAGGGACCACCTCGCATGAGTCACACAGGGAGAATAAAAAGAAGAATTAATTAAAGCACCTGCGTTCATTTCACTCAAAGAGTTTGTTTGATTTGTTTTTTCTGCTTCAGTGTGGGTCGGGTGGCCTCAACTTATAAGTGCTGCAGGTGACTTCCACTTCCGAACATCAGATAGTTGCTCTTGCACACTAGACAAACAAGCTCTGAATTGTGCAATTAACCTTGCTAGTGGCTACTAAATTTGGTGATCCCCTGACTTTTCCACCACCACCGAAAGGTTTGATGTATCTGTTTCTAATCAAAAAGTGCTCCTACAACTATTTGATAAATTGGTATGAAATTGGTACAAACATCCATGTACCCACCAGGATGAACTCAAATAGTTTTGTAATCCCTTACCTAGTGCCTTCATCAGGTTCCAATATATATATATATTTGTCAAGCTTTTTTGTTTGTGACCAAATACTTACTAAACTAATAAACCCATTTGCAAATTAGCAGTTATCATTATGATGAACATAATAAACTTGATACATGTTAAACATCGGTATGCATTGTCAACTGAGCACCTTGATGCAAGAACAGCCTCACAGAGCTGCTTAGCATGCTTTAGACTGTTAGACTCTAGGGATGGCATTGCTGGTCTGCCAGTCCACCACTTTAAATTACTGACAGACACTGGCATGGAACACAAAGTACATTTTAGAATAATTTTATTGGAAAAAAGCATTTTATGTTAAATGTCATATACAGTTCAACATGCTATTCACAGGCTATCATGAAGGCTGCTTGAGTGTCTATTGCCTCAACACTTGCTGAACTCTCTTAATCTACATAACATAAAGCAGATTAAAACAAACTGAACCAGATTACACTAAAAGACTCTAGACTGGCTGATCTGAGAATGTTTCCTTTACAGCTTGCCTCATCACAGAAAAATGACCATATGGATCAACGGTGAAAGCAGTTTATTACGACCCGTATTCATTTTTTGCTAGATGATGATCGTGTGGCCATAGGTATTATTACAGCAGCAAATGAGAAGGTCAAATGAAAACATAGTAGGGAGTCAGGTCAAAGTCTGCATAGGGAGGAGGTCGTGGATAAATGTTTGCCATAAAGAAGCACATGACTCTTATCCAGGAGAAGCTGGTTGTGTCCAGTGTGAAACTGGAGGTTATTTAGAGGTTGTTTTACTGTGGTCAAGTTACATCATGTAACAAATTTATTTTAACTCTCACCACAGAAAACCAAGTAGTTTTCTTGCCTAAACCTAACCAAACTGCAAGTGTATGATGAAGGTCTGAAGTGTCAGTCTCTGGTACACGTCCGCAACAGTCATGATGTTTTGGGGATGGTGGTATTTTGTTTTTCTAGACTACCAAATCAGTCATTTTAAGGATGTGTTTTAATTTTAAAAAATCATACTCTTTCAGCCATGAATAAGAATGGATAATGACATAAACACCTCAGAGCTGAATAGCTGCAGTCACAGGCCTCCCCCTTCTGCTTATTCCACTCATCAACAGCATTCATGCAGACGAACCATCCTGAATGATAAGGACTTTTATACCTTCAACCCCTCCAGGGATTTGTGGGTGAGGAGAAGCTCATTCTGTGGATCACCTCTGATCTCTCGTGTGAGAACACCTAAATATTTGAAGTGATGGCTGCTTTGTCAGCAGGGGAACTATTGCTTCTTACAAAACGACAACCTGACAAAATCAAACAAAACCTTAATGTCAGAGTATGTGAGCGTGATTGAGTTTTGATCAGTCGTCACCATCCATTCAGGACTGCGTACCATTTAAAACAGAGACAACTTGTCAGCAAACCAAGCTCAACATGCAGTGTCTCAACCTACTTTGAGGCTAAACATCATGCGTTGACGTGACGGGCATCAATGCCCTGAAGTTTTTCTTTTAGTTTAAATTCATTTGGTCAATTGGCTGTAACACATCGGTGAATCATTAACCGGGAGCAAAACATGTTTGAGAATAATTGGAAAAGGTGTCATGTCATTAAAACATTGCTACAGGCCAATTGCAAGCAATTGTTGCTAGAATTACAACACAGATGCTTTTAGTGAATCAGACAACTTTCTCTGCTATCCATAAAGAACAGAAAATGGTCAGCATGTTGCAGATGTCAAAACCATCTCAAACTGCTTCCTCTCTGATTCTTGCACAGTTGTTGGTTCCATTTTTACAGTAGAATTCTCGACACAAATCACTATTTGAAAATATCTTATGAAGACTGGAAAAGTACCTGCAGCCTATCATTTGAGCAGCATGATATGATGTTTGGACAGCTTCAATCTTCTGTTTTAAATTATATGATTTCACAGGCTTGTTAATACCAGCAGAATGTTATAATAAGTCAGTAAAAGGAGTCCTTGTTAAAAGAAGACGTACAGCTGAAAAGGGGATTAATTGCAGAACTGCGCCAAAATGAAATTTTCTTCATCTAAACTCTAAATTCAGAAGTGCATGTCAAAGAGACAAGTCTGTGTTTGAACGCTGCGATAATGACTAATTACCGCAGAATTGAGTTGAGCTCATGCTGAGCTGCGCTGTCTTCTGCTGATCAGTCCCCCTAAAGATGTGAAGAACGGGAGAAACTGGAAGGCGGAGATGAAGAGACAGCTACAGAGGGGTTGAAGAACAACAAACAAAGCTGAAAGGGGACTGATAGAATAAAAAACGATATACGAATGAGAGAAAGCAGGGAGGGGAGGGAGCCATATTAATTATAGTCATCTCCTCCCCTCAGCTGTTTGGTAAATAAATGAGCATCAATTAGATTCAATGGTTTCCAGTTGCCTCAGTGCTGGAGCACTAATTAATTTCATCTTCTTATTCTGGCTGCTCTTCTACCTCTACTCTGTTGTCCCGCTGTTCTTTTTCTTTTTCCTCTCACTGTCACTTTTTAATGGGAATTTGTGAAAATGAGAAGAAAACTAGTTTTTGCTTTGATTTAGTTTTTTAGTTTGATCCATGCTAACAGTATCACTGTAAGGGTAGTACTGTTGATCTGTCCTTTAATCTGATTTTGTCCAAGCTTAAATATCTTCAGTAACTATGAATTGGATTGCCATGAAATTGTATGGACAGTCATGATCCCCAGAGGATGAAACTTACTGTCTCAATGTCCCCTGATGTTTCCTCCAAAGCCACTGAAGTCAAGCTTTTTTAATTTTGAGTCTCCACAATTATTGGAGGGATTGCTGTGAAATTGGGAAATTGATGTTCCCTTCAGGAGGATTTATAAGTAGGTTTGGTGATCCTCTGATTCTTCATCAACACCATCATCAGATCAACATATTGTATATGTATCCAATTCTATTTCTAATCATTTTCATTTATAAAAACTATTCCCAGCAGCATCAGTTGTGCTAATTAATGCTAGCCAGTAGCTCAAAGCATCACTCAGCCTAAACCTCACAGACCACCACCAGAGTTGCCATGGCTGTAGACTCTGTAGACCAGCTGCAGACAGACTCAAAACACTGAGGAGTGTTTAAGTAGTTTGGCAATGTGCTTAGTTAAGTTGACTGAGATAAATGATGATACATGGGGTTGAAAGCTGCTTATAATGTGAAACTTCTGTTCCCAGGGTCAACAATGAGGTCAAACAATTTGTTTTCCTCCCTAATGGATTTCACAGTAACACAGACAAATATTTAGACATTGCCATTTTAAAAGCACATGGCTTTCAAATACGATAAACAATAACTTAAATTTCCACAGAGGTGTTACAGTTGGCCATCACTTTGTTAAAAGTCACATTTTGTAAGGTTTTGCCACTGAAAAGTAAAACATATGGTGCATATTAAAATAATAATAATGTAGCCTTTGCCTTTTTTCTGTTGCATATGGCTGCTCATGATGAATTGCTCAATAGCAGCTAAAGGCAAACACCATCCTTCAAAGCACGACGTTCAAAACAGAGAGCCACTGTAAGCTGTGTTCACTGGTTTGGCTATGTTTATTTGACTGATACAGTGTGACATTGTGAGCATGCACATGCAAATCAACACATAGTCTGGGGTGTGGTATTTGAATTGTCATATGGATGTCTTTGAGTGACACTATAGGACAATAAATTCCTTTCAGCATCGGGGTTCTCAAGTGAAGCAACTGAGTAGTCTTTATCTGTGTGCTTCATGTTAATGTTTTGGCTAATTCCAGACCAATGAGTAAATATATGTTGGTATTTTGGGCAACAGATTTGAAACTAGCAATTGTTGATTTTACAGCAACTGTTTGGATGCACATTTTTGCCCTTATAGTGATGGCTGGCATTGTCTTTGTCAGTTGTTTGGTCCGTCAAAGATATTTAAACCAAACTACAGGCCAAATTGGCATGACATTCATTTGTGCTATGTTGGGCCACCAGAGGGTGGTGCCTGATGGTGCTTCTCACAATTCAAGCTAACAAGGTAATAAGGGGACTTGTTTATCATTGTTCAGCATAGGGTTGCATAATGTCGTGCTAAACATGTATCAGTTATTGAGTCTATAAACATACATCAACGCATTCATCCATCCACTAATTTGCTTTTTTTAGGGTTGTGTCAGGGTCAGTGTTGAGTCTGAAGGTCAGTGTTGAGTCTGAAGTCAGCTCGGTCTATCACCTGTGGCGGGGCTCGCTCTGCCCGCTGCTGCGGTTCAGCGGCTAACAAGCAGAATTAACTTAACAGTCTACAGGTAGGCTAACTTAACAGCCTACCTGTAGGCTACCTGCTAGTTAGAGGCCAGACACACGTGGCCGACTTACAGCTAACACCCCTCGCTAACGGCTAACCCTTCACTTATGGCTAACACCGTACACGGCACCCGGCACCCGGCACCCCTCGCTAGCGGCTAAAAACCGGCCACACAAATCCAGACACACATGGCCGACTTACTGCTAACACCCCTCGCTAATGGCTAACCCTTCGCTAAAGGCTAACACCGTTCGCGGCACCCGACGCCCCTCGCTAGCGGTTGCCGGGTGCCGTGAAGACCCCTCGCTAATGGCTAACCCCCGGTGTTTTTTACTGTACTGAACAGTGTTAGCCGTCGGCGAGGAGTTCTGCATGCAGCTGAAAACCGGCACCCGGTGCCATCTGATTAACATTAAAAACACATCCTTGCTTACTTTAAATTACAGTCGCTTGCAAATACCAGAATCAAATTACATTTGAAGCAAGCATTTTAAAACTTGCTAGTTTCAAATTACACAAGAAGTCTTTTGAAGCCACTATTGCTAATTACAAATTACATCAAGAGCCTCTGGTTAGTTTACTTATTTCTACAACAATATAAAACCTGAAAGACTGTAGTAATTAACCAACTATATCTCTAACATTAACTTAATTCTTACCTTAACGTTCAGTCTCCCACTTTTTGAATTTCTCCTTGCTCAGACGTTTGGCGCGAATACCCAGAATGCTCCACACAGGGCGCAGTTGGAGCAGAGTAAATACAACAAGCAAATTGTGTGTTGTGTGGATCTGCATAAGAAGATTTGTTGAGCCACTTACATACAGTTTGTTAGGGGAAAAAAAATCAAAACAAATGACTTGTGTTTTGAACAAATATAGACTAATTCACAGCTTGATATATTCATGTCAATAGACAAACATTGTTTTTTATTGTTATTATCACAGGCTTGATTATGTTACAATAGAAACGCCAACAATTAAGACTTCTGTAGGAACCATTAGACTCCTGTAGGAATCATTAGTAGGGACCAGTTAAAGTCCTGTAGATTTGTGTAGGAGATAATAGAATTCCATTAGAAAAACAAACCAAACCATTAGTAAATAATAAGTAGCCATTAGAAACCATTAGAAACCATCAGGAACCATTAGAAACCAATAGAATATGCCTTATGGTTTCTCTGACTTTTTTCAGCAGGGTTGGGTTGGTTGGTAGGTCAGACCAGCCACCAGCCAAAAGTAGGAAATAAGACTCAACAATCAACTCTCAAAACACTAATTGGACCTTTGATGTTTTAATTGTACATATTAATAGCTATCAATGTTTGCATGGAATGGGAGTCTGTGTATACGTGTAATTGTTTTTTTTATATCAGTTTGACATAAACATACTTTTGTGTTCAGCCGTACACTTCAATATTGATTGCTACGGCTCATTAAATATAATAATGACTGTGTAGAGTGCACAAAAGTACACACAGGCAAACTGTGAACTGAACACACATTGTTGAACATCGATCAACATTATCCTGCTGAGATGAGACAGTTTAGACCATTCAATAGTAATATGGCCAACAATTAAGTCATGGCTTCTTAACAACTTTAGCAAGAGATATAGTGCAGTGGCATTATGTTTTCATTGATTATGGAGCTGGTAAAACTGTTCTTTTCTAATCTCAAAGAAGTCCTCTACTCTGTGTTTGGTTTATAGTTATTGTATGTTTAAGGGGCCAGTATGTAAGAATTAGCCACCACTCAAATTCATACTCCAAACAAATAGCATATCACCATAATAATAATAATAATAATGATAATAATTAATGCTTGCTGATACTAATTGTAGCTGCCATTAGCTAGTTAGCTCAATTAGCCATGCAGGTAGCAATCCACTGGACTGGGAGCTCAGAGTAGTATTAAAAAAAGAGGACAAATATTCAGTATTCAGTAGGGTTGTATCTCTGCAACACATTACATACAGTAGATGAGCTTAACATAACATAACCTCAAAAGTCTAATTTGTTCACATTCTGTTGACAGTTTTAGTTGATTTTTTCAAAATGTTTTTATCAAAAATTCTTAGAAGCACCTTTAAATCTGGGTAAAAATGACTTGAAGGGTGTTTTCACATCTGCTGAAGGTAGAATGTTTTAATCTGTAGCCAGACTGACCTCACACAACTGTGATGTGGATTGCTCAGTGAAGTAGAACACATCATGTGTCCAGTAGTTATTTTTTTTTAGATCAGCAGACTTTACACATTCATAAACTCAATTCTGAAGAGTAGATGTGCTCAAGAGAACTTTAACTGAGAAATTTATTTTATGGAAAAAAGAAACAAATTACCGTCCCGAGCAGGATGTTTTTATGTTCTTGAACATCTCTGGAGAAGATCTTTAAAATATTAATTAAGCAAGTAAAACACTTTACATCAAAACTCTTAGTGCTAGGGTGTGAACTTATACATGTGTTGATTCATAGCAAAATATTTCAAGGGAAAAGTTCAGTGCAAAATTAGAGTGTACCCACATTTTGACAGAGGAATAAGTTATTTGAATCTTGCCGTGTTGCAACATGAGTTCTGTCAAAGGTAGACATTTCAAGCACTTGTGCAGGCAGTTCTTGCAAAAACTAGAGTGAAGGGTCAACCCGCTACATTTGGCATATTTAGTACGTGTTAGATTCATATCAAAAGATGAATAAATTAGCAGCAGAAGATGGCTGTAACCTTGTGATGATGAGTTCTTGGGCCTGCTGGCACTCTGTGATGTATTGCCATACATGAGACTTCAATGTTATTACATCTAACATGTTAATTGTGGTGAAAAGCAATTGTTGTGTGTTAGGCAGTGGTGAGGAGGACAATAATATTCTCACATTTACTACATTTTTCTGTGATAACGCTTTGCTTGTACCATAAAATATTGTGCAGACATGAGTTGAAACAGACAACAATGACGGCCAACAAGTACTTATGTTACTTAAGTCACAAAACCACTGATAAGAATGACCACCTAAAGCTTCAAAAGGCAGAGGCAGAAACACAGCAAAATGTTCCCATAGACTGACCATTCAAACATCCAGCGGGACGCAGAAAGACTACGGGGGCTGAGAGCTATCATGTAACTGAGCCAAAGATATGCATCTGGACAACATTGCAAATCCAAAGCGTTAAGCTTTCCTTAACAAATGTTATTAAATCCAGACCCCAGGAAGAGCACTGGTCTACAGCTCCAATTTGACGTAGCAGTCAAATGAGTAGATCATTTTTTTTAAGCGTGACAACCCCATTGAAGTAACTAAATTCTTTTATTAAATCATTTTATCCCTGGTTAAGTTAGCAGAGGGCAAAGAGGGCATTACCATTCTCTGTGTGCAGGCTCTATGGGCAGGGGTGGAGCAGCAATCTTAAATGTGGGGGGGTTCTAGGGTAGCACATGAGCACTGCAACCACCTTTGGCCCCTGTTTCAGTCTCCAAAACTAATGAAATGCATTTCTAGATTTTCTTTATAGCATTATAGCACAACGCTCTTTAACCCAAGATATTATATATTCACAAGCAATCACATACCATGGTATTAAGCAATTCATTTATATGTTTTATTGAAGAACAAGTGTGAGTGAGTGAAATTGGCAACAAAGAACATGGAAGTGTTGAAATATTTTATGTAAACTTAGAACAAACCTCTACAGCCTTATTTTGATTAGGAAACATTCCTTTCTTTTGTTGTTCTTTAATCTGCTTTTTATTTTACATATATTTTTATATATGCCTTTATTGTACTCTATATTATTGTATTCCTCTGATTAAAATTTTAATAGTTTTACTGCATTTCATTGTCTTCATTTCTATTCTCTTCTAGTTTCTGAGTGCAGTAACAGGGATGAGTTGATGTAGGAGATTTTCTTCATTGAAAAGAGGGTTTTAAGCTCCAACAAATAGTTTAAGTTACGTAAATAAACTCCTACATTGCATTAATGCAAGAATATGAATGTACTACTATAAAGTTGAATTAGTGCATTAATGGATTGAAAGCTGGATTTCTGTTTCCCTCCTGTCACATAACTCCACTTACATGACAACTTGACATGCCACAAAGCAAGACATAGTTTAGTTATTTACAAAGTTCCACATTATTAACTAGTTGAAAAACCATTTCAGACCTCTGCTCTGTTCACTGTCTGCGGCAGCTCAGTCATGTATGTGTTCAATTTCCCGGCGGCCGGGACTAGTGGGTTTGGTCAAATGGCTGTGATTGGCTTGATGGCTGTCAATCAATCTAATTTGACCAATGGGGTTTTCATGTATGGGCGGGAGCTACTCAGCATACTGAGGTGCGCTCCATTTCAGTATGCTGGTACACCGCGAGGGCGGGAAAACGGTATAATACTTTAGGAAAAAGTGGGGGGGATGAAAATCACCTTGTTGTAAAAGTGGAGGTGTTGCAACACCCTCATCCCCCACGGGTGAGACGCCACTGTCTATGGGCCACAAAATGCAAGACCCATGCAGAAGATCTGGGCGTCAAACTTCTTTAGCTTCATGTGCCACTGAAGAGCGTTCATAGGGCTGAATGAGGCCCCGCCACTGTATCCAGTTTCATCTGTATACATCCATGTACTTCCCAGCCTTCCTGTAGTTGTTTTTCATGTTGTTTTACACTCTAACGTTATTCTATCAAGGATCTCATAGGACTGAAGCCGGCTCTTCATCACTGCTGAAGGTTGGAGGTGGAAGATGTTTATACAGCAATGGATCAAACGTTATGAAAGCTGTCATCCCTCATAACTGGACATGACCTCAGTGCTCTGGGGGACCGGCTGCACCATGCGGTAGGTGAGCTTACAGTGTTTTCATATTGTAAAACACACACAGGAAAGCATTTGTTGAAAGTATTTATTTACTTCCATATTTATTTAGTTTTTTATTCATTCATTCATTCTGTATCCATTATGCAAATAACAGAGCTGTCATTTAAAGCCAATGACCACACAGTAAGGCGGGACTATGAAAAACAGTCTCTGGCTCAGCTCCTGTCCTCCAGCTGCTCTGCTTCAGCTCTGAGTGACTTGCGAGTTTCCCTGATAGACTTATAAAGCCATTCATGTAGTTTCGGTTTTGGCAGTTTCAGTATCAGTATGCAGTGTAGTATGTGTGCAGGTACATGAACTCTTTCAGAGTAATTAAAACCACAGCTGGAGCAATATGCCGCCTCGTGTTGGTGAAAATGTTCAGAGGAAAAAAGACAGAGTATACTCTGGAAAGCTCTGCCCACCTCCTACTGCTTCCAAACGGACCACGATTTTCACTGGGCCACTTTGCATTCGACAAAAAACTGTGATAAGTTTCTCTGAATCTCTTATTAAACCAAATGGCTGGCATGCCAGCAGAATTGTACAGTAACTTTATATCCGTCACAGTCCGACTGACTGTGGCAGTCAGGGTTTTTTATTGTTTTTTGTGCTTTCCCCCTGTCGGTCTTTCCTCCTCTCTTCTGCCTCACCCTCTTCTGTTTTTACCTGTGTGTCTGTACCTGTGGGCGTGGCTGGCGCACCTCCAAGTCATTCTACTCATCTTCCTCTGCCATATAACCCCAGTCTCATCTCCACTCTGGCACCAGATTGTTTCGCCACGTACGGTGACTAAATCAGTGCCTCTAGTTATTGTGCTTAGCTTCAGCCTCCAATCTCTGCATTTGGGTCCAGAAAGAAACCATGCCATAACAACATTGTTGTTCATGATACAGTCTGAGTGGGTTTGTGTTTTAAAATATAGAATTGCACAGGGCTAACGTGACCGAGTTGAAGGCTAGCTTAAATGCACTTGCAACACTAATTACGCTACTTATGGCTATGGTGGGTGGGTATGGGCAGCAGCGTGTAAATACATGTTTACACAAAGCTGTAGTCTTACTATATTTATTTAATTTCCTATAAAGTAAAGATGCAACTTGGAAATGGAACTTTCTTATTATTTTTAATTTATAGATTTCATTTCTTTCATAGATACATACTCAATAATATCTCATTAGAAACATTCTAAAATGTCAATAAATGAAATCATGTTCCTGACATCAAAATAGTGAGTGAAGTTTAGAATGAATGAAGAACATGGTTGAGTATCAGATCCTTCCTCTCCTCCCTCTGTCCTCCTCCAGTGCTGCTGCTGGAGGGGACGGCTGCTTGCCTCAGTCAGCAGCGGTGTACAAGACTTTAAAAGATTTTAAGCTCATGCCAAACTCAGCTAAACGGTTAGACCACATCTTTATTTTCAGCATGTCTGTAACGATTAGCTTTTAGCTGCTGAGCTTGTGACTGGACAGACAGCAGGTTCAAACAGCGCACACTACATGTTCACGTTTATGCAGGATGAACAGGTGTATTGATTAAGTTTTGCCTTTGTTTACCTGTGAAGGTTTTATTGCACTTACTTTCAGTAACTACGGGCATAGTTCACGTCAACCTTCAGGTTATCTTTCACTGCACTGCCGTGTGTGTGTGTGTGTGTGTGTGTGTGCAGCACTGACACACAGAGCGGTAAGAGCGAGATTCTGCAGGCTACCAGATGCCAAATTGGGGGAAAATTTGTTTTTTTAAAAGCTGATCCGCAGAGATCTTCTCCTCAAAAATAAACTGACCTGATTTAAAACGCTAAAAACCACAATAATGCAATTTTTGTTTTTTCCGACAGATACAGGTCGCCAGGAGAGAAAGAGTAGGCGGCTGGAGAAGCATTAATGTCCAGCGCTTAGGGAAAAACCCTGTTATTGTCTTCATGTGATCTGTGGCTCTCTGTGATGGGAACTGAAACTTGCTGGAATTATATTAAGTTTAAAGATACAGCAACATGTTGACACTCTTTCTATTTACTTTTTGACTTAACAGGCATGGTCTATTAAAGGTCTCATATTATACTGTTTTTCATCAATTTCACACAGCTGTCAAAGGTCCAACAACACTGTATTCGATATGCGTTGCCCTGAATTTCAGCTGTCTAAAAGTGGCTCAAATTAGCTCTGCTGAGCTCTCCTGAGAGCAGCTGTTTCTGTGCCTTCACCTTTAAATGCTAATGAGCTAATGTTAGTTTGTTCATATGTGTTGTTACAGTTACTACCATGTAGCTAATGGCTAAAAGCTAGCGAAAGCTGTGTTCGTCTCCACCACAGTCTCCAAACTCTTGGACACTGTTTGCATCGTCTCTGTCTCCAGTCTGCACATGTTTCCAGACTTTTTACTGTGACAACCACGCTCCATCGTAATATTATTAACATTGAACTCGCTTCAAACGCCATTGCATAGCGGACCGAAGCGGAGCTAGCTAGCTAGCCAGTTTCCAGCTGACTTCACTCGTAGGCAACTGTAA
>OMLP01046035.1:1982-18922 GCA_900302685.1 Spondyliosoma cantharus
ATGTGTCAGTTGGTCTCGTAGGAGGAAAGCAGTGCGGCGTCCACAGGCTCCATGCAGGAGGGGCAGGTGAAGGATCTCATCAGCCAGTCGTCTATACAGTCCATGTGGTAGATGTGCATGCAGGGCAGAAACCGGATCGGGTCACCGTACACAAAGTCCATCATACAGATGACACACCTGTGAAGGTGAACACAGACACTCACTATATCCATCAACTTAATACCAAACCTTTTTTTTTTTTTTTTTTTTTTTAGAAAAAAGAAGCATGAAAAGGCAGGAAATGCTGGACGTTACATTCCAAGTACAAACATGATTTTCTAGTGTCTACGTAGACTTAAAGCAGAATTATGTAACTATCATGTGCTGGCTCGACTCAGTTTGAGTTAGCACATCAGCCCAGTGCAGAAGAGATTCACATTTCCACTACAACAGGGCTACCTGCTTGAAGATGTGTCTTTGACAAATGATGGACTTGTCTTGTGTAGTTGTCAAAGCAGCAGCTGTAAATACTCTGCCTCCACCACATTACTATCAAAGAACAGCCATTAACGAAGCTTGATTAATTTGGGGAACCACACGTTTACTTTCCTATATATTCCTTAAAATAAAAGTACATTATACTCCATTACTTAGCTACTTGAAATGTTTTATTATACGCCAGCAAGATCAGGAAATGTTGCATTTTTACCGACAGTAAATTAACACAATTTCTGAGACAGGTGAAAGAGATCACAATGAGGGTTTTACAACAGTAAAATACAGCAGATATCTGAGAGTACCAACCGGGATACTATAGAGAAACTAAAGATCCAACCACAAAGAATCAGTAAGAATCTACAAAAAAGGGACGCAGAGGGTGCCCTACTCTGAAGAAGGTCCATCCTGGGCACGGACATGGCCAAAAAGTGCCAGTTGAAAAGCCACTTTTTTTATTCTGAAGGGAACTGAAACGGGTGAATAGTGCCTTTGTCATACCCACTCTGTGCCCTGAACACCTGTGAGTGCACTATGTAACGTGTGTGAGCAGGGACAATCTCCCACAAGAAGTGAGTAATGCTTTGAAGCACAATGTTACACTCTACCGACTATGTTGGTGAAACTGGATTATATTTCATGAGGAAACCATTTTCTGGTTATTGGTCTGATGTCCTCCGGCTGCTCTGCCTCAACTCTCAGTGATTTACTGAGTTACCTGTCAGACAACCTTTCTTGTTGCTAAATTAACTGCTAACTGCTGCTAACTTCAACTTATATTTTAATCCTGCTTTCAGACAGTGTATTTAGAGAATTCTAGTTAAAGTATTTTTGTAGACCTATAAACAACCCACTTATGCCTAGACTACTGCTCTAAAAAAAGATAACTTCCACTACTCACTCTCTGATCTTCTTCTCAGAGCCATCCCGTCCTGGGTCGTACACGCCCTTCGGGAGGTGCTGGATGAGTCCGATGCGCTGGGCAATGCGGACCTGCTCCTCCTCTGTCAGCTGAGTGGCCAGTCGGGCTTGGCTGGGTGTCGGGTGGTAGACAGGCACATGGATCTGCTCCTGAAAATTGACACAGAGGAGACAACATTAAAATAATAAGTTAAACAACTGTCTTTTGAATTTAGCCTGTAACATAAAAATAGTATGTAGGTGTTTACAAAGAAACACTCATAACTTACAATTACTGCCTTGTGGTTGTATGGCTCCACGCACCAGCTAAGCTACAATATACATAGGTTGACCTTTTTATTTTATTTTCATTTAACCTTTATTTTACCAGGAAATTCTCGATTGAGATTGGGAATCTCTTTTATAAGGCAGTTCGTGCCATGACAGCAGCATAAAAAGTTTCACATAAAAGGAACAACCAACAACTTAAAACAAAAAACATAAACATTTTCACATAAAAAAACAAGCGATTGACTTAAACCTTGACCTTTGAGCGAAGGGTGAGCTGATTAGATTTGGGTGCTCAAAGTTCAACAATTCTATAAAATTAGAAGAAATTCCCTCAGGGCATTCCTGAGATATTGCATTCACAGGAATGTGATGGAAAAACAATCCGCCCATGGCTATGGCCGACGCAGAGATATAAAAAAAGAGCTAGCTGGAGGTTGGATGTCTGGTTTGTGGCAAAAAGGGCAAGATGACTTTGAACATACACAGCAGACTAGTATTCTGAGACCGGCTTAGTGAATCTCTCTCCAATATCAAAAGCAGAAGTTACTGTTATTGTTATCACTTTCAGTGGAAGTGAAGCCGGGTCTAGCAGCTTATGAATCGTTAATTTGACTAGGGCCCAAACATGTTCAATAAAGTGGGACATGAGCATTTATTTGAACACTGATCGATTAATCATCACCTGTCAAAATAATACTGACAAGCATAAGAATGTCATTTTCTCACTACATAATGAAAGCAGTTCTTCTTAAGAGTTCTTAATTTAGCACACAGTCTTTGTTTTAATATGTAATTATCTCTCTCATACCGAAAGGCCCACAGGACAGAAACACTCACACTAAGTACTGACAATAACTGATGTAATCAATGATTAATTTCTAGCCAACAGTATTTCTGTGTGCCATGTTGTGGGATTATGATCACAGTCAGTAGGTGGTAGTGTTTCCCTAAGTCTTGTCCAAACAGCCGCTGCAGCAGAGAGCTGCTGTTCTTTCATTGTTGGTGTCATACAGGCCTGATTTATGAAATGGGATTAATTAAATAATTTCACTTGACTTTGATTCAAGTATTTTCAAGCAAAATGAATGAATTTCATTGAAAACATTCATTCTTTCAACTTTCCTCTTCATTTTCAATGGTCCAGCAATAACTACACAAGGAAAGTTGATGCTCTCCTGCAGCAGACTTTAAAAGCAACAAACACCTCTGTGTCTCTTTGTTCGACAGGAGTGAACCAACTGAAACTGGTTACGAAAAGTGCCATGTCGGGGATCTCCATTATGTCTGTATGTAATGTTGGTGCACAAAACCACATGAGTCAAAGTTTAGAGTGCACTGAAAGTATGTAGGTTTCCATATTAGATCATAATGAGAATGAACAGAAGGAGTCATAATAATACCAGACCTCAAATCTAAGCCGTATATTACACTGGAAGTATTTACCCTTAGATATTTTGAAAAACAGATATATTCTCTAAAACAATGACTCGTTGGCCATGTGCGTGCCTAACACTAGGGATGGGAATTGATAAGAATTTAACGATTTCGATTCCATTATCGATATTGCTTATCAATCCGATTCCTTATCGATTCTCTTGTAACTGTAATTATGAGTTGTTGTCACTGCCCTCCAAACTTGCTCAAAGTTAATTCTCCTGTTTTATCTTCAAGCTCCAAGCTACACAATCAGTGATGCCTGTAACGCGTCACTAATCTGACCACTTTTTCAGTAACGAGTAATCTAACGTGTTAATGTTTCCAAACCAGTGATCATATTAAAGTTACGTATTCAAGTCACTCTGCGTTACTATTATTTTTGTCATTTTCCTTAGTAAAAATATATATTTTCGCTTTCTTCTTGCGTCTCAGGGAGTGATCTCACGTATGCCACAAGTCATGTTTTCAGCATGAGGACACTCACGTGTCACACCACGCAGTGACACAAACACACCTCGGCCCGAGGTTCGGGTCGGGTCGGCTCGGCTCAGGCAGAGAATCTAACCTCTACGCTGGTGTGTGCCTTGACATATTATCAAGAGTGCCTTACCTGAGTAACCCTGCCTCAGTGAACGGAGCAGCTAGAGGTGCACGAGAGCTACCTGCTGCAGCCTCTGAGCCAGCCAGACTCTGGCCGTCAACATCATCTACATTTGACGGACAATGACAATGGAGATTATTTGTATAGTAAAAGTTTACACAATGAAATGGCGCTCACATTAACTAAGTAGACAGAGCTTGGTCTGCCTGGAGAGTTTAAAGTTACCTTCGGCATTAATAACAGATGACATCCTGTTAGCGCCGCTGCTGCTTGACTCACTTGCGTCGCTAAGTAGTAACGTTAGTGCATGAACAAGTGACAGTCCTGCAAATGAATTGCTGTGTGGCCAAATGTTTCTGCATACTGGAGGTAGTTCCCCCCTTTGATGAAATTTAAACTTTACAAGTGTTGCAAGTGACTGTATTGTCGTCTTTTCGAGTGAAATATAACCAAACTTCAGAGCGCTTCTGCCTCGACAGCATGTTTGCTGTGCTCTGAACCAAAACAACGCAGCGCATGTGTGACGTCATGACGCATTTGCAACGTGCGGAACCGATAAGCGGAATCGTTAAGCAGGCACGCTAATGATTCTGAGGAATCGACTCACTGGGCACCAGTGGTTCTCAGTGCCCATCCCTACCTAACACCCTACCATTTTCAAACAATTGCACAAACAAAAAAAATGGAATACAACAAACAAACAAACAGAAACAGAAAACTGATATATTATAAATAGAGCTGGAACATTTAGGCGGAAAAGTAATCTGCAACTATTTTAACATTAACTTTATTGTTTATTTTCTTAACGTTTCTCAAAAGTTATCTTATGTGACAGTAATTTGATATTTTCGAGAAAAGCAGGAATAAAGAAAATGATCTCCAACAACAAACTGCTAGTGCATCAAAGCAGAGCTAACGTGCTTTAATTTCCTGCAAGAACAGGATGATCAAGTTTTCCAAGAACTGGCCGTGATAAGACAGACTGACTCACTGTTGTCTGTTCTGATCATCGGTTCACAAGCAATAGCAAGAAGATTACATACATTTGGAGGACCATGAGTATGCATCCATTTCTCTTCTCTGTCTTGTGTAATACCACCATTGCTAAGTGTCTTTAACTTTCTATTCACTTTCCTCTCTCACTCTGCGGTCTATGACTTCCTCCCTGTATCCTGGTGCATTCTCAGTCCTTACAATCTCTTGTGTGACTACCAGTTCCTCCTCTCCCTCACTGAGCACATACTTTTCAGCCTACTTGCTCCTACACAGGCCCGTCCTTCATGTCAGGCAACTGGAAGGATCCAGCAAGCCAGGTCATGGATAAGGCTAAGTCTGCTCTAATGCCATTAAGTGAGCTCCTTCATTAACCACCTGTATATCCACACTCCAGAGATAACCTTTTGACACAAAGCACCAAGCACTTGAATGACTGCCGCTGGAGACCAGGCAGGCCATAGCAGTATAGCAACACATCTGTACCCTCTTATAAACACCATGTTTACTAACCATTATTGATGTACCTGCACAAAAATGCAGCTAAAATAATGACTAAAGCTTTGTGTCGTCATGAGATGGCACAATTCTCAAGTCACCTTCCATTTTCTGTCTTTCTATGCAGCTGAAGAGTGGTAGGCAGGGTTTAAAAAGGTCCAGCATGTAGGATTAAGGATATTTAATTTTCATAATCATGTTTTTCATAAGTGGGTCATCATCTGAACATAGCCGCTGTTCTACAGAGGGGAAGGGTCAGCCATGTTACACTTCCGTGTTTCAACAGTAGCCCAGAGCAGACAAACCAACACTGGTTCTATTGAGGACCTCTCCATGTTGCCTGTTTTTTTAGCATCCTCCACAGGGGAAATTATTTATCACGAGAAGCACCTCTATTGTATGATTTCTTCTGTGACCCTGAGGAAGCTTTCCAAAGCCTAAAAAAAAAAGAACCCTGATGATGTCATCAGGGACATCCCAGCCTAGATCCAGGAACAGAAAGCATGCGTTACAAACTGTGGCATTCAAAAGATGTGGGTAATAACCAGATATGATATGTCTAATAAAAGTTGCTATTGACATGCAGGTTGCATTGTGGGAAATTGATCCAGTGTATTTGGAGCTGGTCCCATTCTGGGGTTGAAGAGTCAAGATATCTCTGCATCGGCTGCTTCAATTTGGACCATTCTGTCTCTCATATATTCTGTCCCAGCTATTTAGGGAATATGCAACTGAACTGCCGACCAAAAGCAGATCCCTGCCATTGTTTTGAACAAAGAGTCTGGGTCAGGGTCGTCTGGCAATTAAGTTTACCCTGGAACAACTTTCCTGCAACTTCTCCCACAACCTGTCCAGTCAAGTACAGTGCACACTCCTGGTGAATTACTTTGTAATGAGCACAGATTATTTATATTGATTAGGTTGCAATTGTGGCTGCACAATTAATCCAAATATTAACAAAATCACAACATGGCCAAGGGCAATAGTGGTAGCTCACTGGTATGGACATGTAGCGTCAACACTTTTAAACCTGGCACAGGGATGTTCTGGACACTTGTCCAACAGGGCCCCACAAACAACAATCATCATTACCTGTCGTGATGTTTCCCTGTGGATTTCACCATATGCCAATTCCGTAGACATGGCCCGACTCTAGTAGGCTTATAATCAAAGCTTCATTGCAAAGCCCTCTTGGATCATCTTATGTCGCCTTTCTGCAGTTGTTTCACTTTGTTGTGGTTTTACAGTCAAAATATAGTGATATGAATATGACTATATCATCTCCCCTCAATGATGGTATTAGGATAAGAGACAACACAAGCATATGTATGAGTATGAAGAGCAGTGTTCAAGTTAAATCTGCTGTAAATAGTGAGAGCCTCAAAGATGTAATAATTACATAATTATCCTGATATGAAGCTATATATCATCTTAGATTTTGGATATCGTTTTATCGTGATATGGCAAGTTTTGTTCCTGGTTTTAAAGGCTGCATTACAGTACAGTGATGTCATCATCTGAACCTACTACTGCTCTACTTGTTCTAATACTTGCCTTTAACATCATATTCACATTACTGATGATTTTTTTGAGAAAGATCTTATTGTGCTAATATTTTGTATAGACAGTCATCGTTGAAATACAGTCTCAATATCACTATCGAAGCTTTCGGTAACAAAATACTGGAGTATGTGATTAAGATTAAGAAGTGCTTTTGAGGAGATTTGAGGAGATTGAGGAGAATAATATTGCAAAGTATTGCAATATTATTTTAAGGCCATATCGCACAGCTCTACATAACGACACATTATTTTTACTTCAACAAGCATGATGGGCATAAAACACTTTCAAAAACTTAAAACATATTCTCATTTTAATTCTTGAAAAGAAAAACAGAAAGGAGATGTCTGTGCTACATAGCAGTCAGCCTCTCGGCAACACAGCATTTAAGCCATGAGTCAGCATAACTTCAGTAGAAGAGGCTGTCTGCTGCTCCTCTGACAGCCTCTCCTTTCGCTCATCTCAAAAACAGACAGCAGCAGGAATAAAAAGCTATGGACAGGGCCTCACAGGGGGGCAGCAGCTGTGCTCTGTGTGAGTGTTTAACTGTGCAGTGGTCAGCAGTGTAATTGTTGTCATATGCCTTGCCCTTCCTTCATACATGGCGTGTCAGCTGGGCTATGACAACTGTTCATTGGGTGACCTCAGGTTGACCAGAAGGACAACGATCATAGAGATGGAGAGGGGGACAGAGGGAGTAGGCGAGGTGAAAGTGGGACTGGGGGGAGGTAGCAAAGTGCAGAGTCTGGTTTTCTCTGCCAAGCACGTTGCAGGCTGCCAAAACTGTCCGCTTGCCAGGTCCAGACTGCTAATGGTGTGCGGGAAGGAAGGTGAAGAATGTAGGGCAAATGAGAGCAGACGCCATACCTGCCAACCCTAGGCTGTGAATATGCTGCCATATAACCCTATACCATAATTTCATAGACTGATACTAAAAGATAGCCAGATATTTTCTAATGTATATGTTTTTCAAGCAATTAAAAGTCAGCATCTAAATTTTACATCATGAAAAGAATCTTGAATTGCAAACACGGTGAGGGAGTGTGCGTGTTGAGGAGCCATCATTGCCAGGTAGACCTTCAATAATAAGAAGAGGAAGGATAAAACGAATCCAGTCTGCAGATTGGAAAGAAAGAGAACAAACAAGTGAGGCAGGAGGTGAATGCCAATGAGGAGGAAAGTCTCACACCGAGTTGAGTGAAATTTTGGACATGTTTCGTCCATTAACAGCAGCAAACTGAGTGAGGCCGAGGGCTTGAGCGACCGCAGGGATGACTGACACACATCGGGCAGGGTCGTTTCCGCACGCACGCTCACTTCTGCCTCTCGGTTGGGTCGCTAGGTGCACCGACACACACACACTTTTATCACTATAAAATCCAAAGATTAATGGGAGAAAACGGCAGACGCACAGAGTTAAAGCAAATGAAGGTAGAGAGGGGAGCGGAGGTAACACATATGATACAGATTGTTTGCAACATCACCAGTTAAATTTTCCAGGCAAGGTCCTGGTTTTTGGCATTCAGAAAGACTGATTTCCTATATTGATATAATTAACAATGTCACCACATTATATGACTGATCCAGTCAGATTTGGCAACTTTTTCTACTCACTGGAGAACTATAACATGTTGGAAAATAACAACAGCTGCACAGTGCTTAATTAATGCATGGCTGCCTAACTGAATCTGACTTGACAGTTGAACAACGGTCTGTGTCTGCCCCACTGTTTGTAATTTTGTAATTTCCTTCATCATCTCGATGGTTTAGGGAACTTGATGCTGTCAAAATTCAAGCCTCTGTTCTCTGTGAATGAGTAAACAGTTAACAGCCACTTTTCAAGCCAGCAGATTGTTAGCATGTGAGGCTAAAAGGAAAATATTTTGGGTAGAATATCACGAAAAGCTGCACAGGTATGCCTTCGCAGGGCAAATACACTGCTTTGAACCAACAGCTTTCCTCATGTGCTTTCCAGAGATAGGGTCACTTTGAACTGTAATAAAAACTGCAAGATGTAGCCTCTTGCATGTTTTTGTATTCTGGGAATATTACTGCTTTATTCCCACTCAAGTCATGATGTAACATTTTACAAAATTGGTCCTGTGCTGGCAGACTGCCACTGTCGGAAAACAATTTCAAACCATCGCTGCCGGCTGTGCCCACATAATGCCGACATACCAGAGCAGCCAGAGCTTTTGTGAATGTGGGAAAGGGGCTTCAGACAGGCAGCATGATGACTGGGCAAAATTCCTGTTTTGAACACATGCTTCAAATACAGCAATTCAAAAAAATGCATTCGTATTGTCATGGTTCTCTCTATATGATCCGTTTTTGTGTGCAAATCCTCCAAATCTCAATTTTATCCAGAACAGGAAACTTCTACTTGCCAAACGTCATGTTATCTTTTGTGAAACCCAAGCAGTGTCATGTGCACTTTAGAGGAAGAGACACCAGAAACATGAAGCGTTAGCAGGCTCTGACATCTTAACCCTTTGTCTGGGGACGGCAAAGTAACGATATCTTTGAACAAGACCTACGGACACCTGCAAACAATACAGGCCAGTGTGCACTCAGCTGATCATTCCAACATGCACACGCAACAATGGGAGAAGGATGGACGTAAGCATCACAGGATGTGTTTGTTGATGCGATAACAGCGCAGGCTGATCGTGTGTTGATAATAGTATGCGAGTGTATTGCATTACTTCATCAGTCTGGTAAAGCAGGAAATTTGGGCGTTGAAGTATTAACAGTAGTTCAATAAAAGTTTGTAAAGTTAAAATATTTAATTTATTTACAATCTTAACAGCCAACAATAGCAATAGCCCTCAGCCTATCACTTAGGCATGAGTAAATAACAACATAATGACCAAAACCACTGGGACCCCACAGTGCATAAATTGCGGCGAACTGTCTCGGTAAGGGGTCATGGAGTGACAAAAGAGTTAATCGAGTCCGGTCCTTGTGTTGAGTACTAAGGAACAGCAGCCTCTATGCGACTGTGTGCCTGGCAAAGCCCACAGACTGTGTCACTGACCTGCAGCACAATGGCTTGTTTGTCAGCACCGCCTCCAAAATGCTTCTGCTACCATATTAGGACAAGATGCTTGGTAATCTGTCACAAGGAGCTGCCTTAGAAGGCTAAAAATCAACACCACGTCTGCTTTAAGTGAAGTAGTCACACTTGTAGTGAAGTCAGATTCACTTGGGTTGAACTTATCATCCCAACATGTTACTCATCTGGACACCTGAGGAAGTCCCACTCTTTTCCTGCCTTCTCTAACTGTGGCATAACCTACAAGAATGACTTGGAAAAACCCTCACAGACTTGCTCTTAAAAGTGATAGCTTGGGTTTTTTGAAGTGGGGTCATATAAAGTACATATCTATAGTCGGTCTGTTCCCTACCGTAATTGCCGATCAGCGCAGCCTCAGTTTGGAGAAGCAGAGAGCCGCTCCAGCCCAGACGCTCAGTTTTGTACTGCAGTGAACGGAGTCCGGATGCAAAGCAAATTTTAACCACCTAAAAGAAGTCTATATCAGTTCAAGTGTACGTTGTATAGAGAAAATTCACACCGCTTTACATCGCCATCAGACCGGCCTTTCTTTTGGCACTACATTTTCTCAACCGTAGAACCACCGTATCCCTACGCAACAGGTGATCTGCAAGCGGCAAAATACAAAGCGAGGCCCAGTTGCTGGACGAGAGGTTTATGCACGCAGCTCTGTTTACTTTCGATCAAAACGAAACTTAACAATTTCAGACACAGACACAGACCGAGGTTCTACGGTTGAGAAAATTTAAAATGGAGCTGGACAGTGATAAAGTTATACATTAAAAATCAAATCAAATCCATTCAGCATAAAATGCAAAAAGATTTTATATGATGTAATGAAAACGTGTGTGTGGGTGTGTGTCATCTAGCACTGTTGCTGTGTTAATGTCAGTCATTTCTTAGCAATTTATCCCAACATAACACAGCAGACCTTCAACTTTGGTTTTATCAACAGTTTGGTCATGAAAGAGACGGGATTGGAGAACAACCTCACAACAACTCAAGCAGCTGAGAAATGGTACAAGTTAAGAAAAAATATAGAGTGAACAACTTTCTCTATATAGTTTAATCTGCCCTCCGAAGAATCACTACCTTAATGCGGAGGGGTTTAAGTGTCCCTGGAATCCTGGGAGCTATGTTGGTGGGGGCAATAGTACTGATAGTTTAGTTTAGTTTTAGTTAGAAGTCGACTGTATTTATATATTTGATTATATATATATAAATATATTCTGCCATAAATGAGTATAAAACACAGACAATGTACTTTCCACAAGTACGATTGTCATCAGATTAAAGTGTGTTCATATCCGTACAAATGATGAAGGCAAATCCTCTGTTACCTGGGAATTCCACTGGATCCATGCGTGTCGCGGAACGGCTCCGGTACAGTTTTACTCCGTGCTCCGTCACCCTGCAACCCCCACCAGCTCTATTTTGAGTGCAGCACTGCACTGCCGTATACGGCTGGAGTTGTGAGACCGAGCAGTTCCCATGACTAGGCAAGGCAAGCACAAACAGCATCACACTAAGACATCCAAAAAGCACACCTGAGATCAAAAACACACAAGATCACAAAACACAAGATAAGGGTAACTGGTAGAGACGAAACAACCTGGCATCAAAGTGAAGTGGAGACCAGGGTTTTGTCGTGGCTGTTGACAAGTTTGATGAAGCTAAGGTGAATCTCTGCTGCAGCGGCAAACCATGCCGACAAGCACACACAGGGAAGGAGCAGGTGGGGGAACAGAAGGGGGCAAACAGGTAGGAAAAAAACAACAGAAAACAAAAACAAACACAAACAAAGCCGACACAGCACATACCGTGACAATCCTGATTAGCTGACTGAAGAATGTTCTTCAAGTTTATGGAAAAAATGACATGTAAATACATTTCTTAATCTTGTGGTCAGAAACATTGATCTGAAGCTTTATTTTATAAATGTTTTTTCTAATAAATATTAAATATAGCTACTTCTGATCAACCCACAACAATAGAGCTCCGTAGGGATGACGTATTTTTGAAGGCTAAACCAGTAGCCCTGGTTCCATCCTCATAAAGTCTATCCAGTTTTTTTATTTTATTTTTGACAATTGCAGAAAATAAGCTCTGTGGCAAACATGTATAAACAAAAGTGTATGGTACTTGTTTGGTTCAGCAAGATTATCTCTTAACACCACTTTCATGGTTTTTTTAAGCCTTGATAAAACCATCAGAAGCTAACATTTTAAACTTCACTGCGGTCGCATGACTTCAACATCACCACCACTAACGACTGGTTTCCATATACATTTGTGACTGGTGTCCATAGGTCCATAAATTTATGAATAATGCCCTAAGTGTCCAATGCAAGAAAATGCATTTCTTTACGGACGAATAGAAACTACCCGTTTCCCATGAAGCAAAGACTAATTCTGTCCGTTATTCACTACCCCTACACGTGGAACATGAGGTTGGAGCACCTCAGGGACAAGAACAGGACCAATAATGTTAGCTAGTTAGCAGACTGTCATAAGTCTCAATGAAATCCATGGCAAAAGTTGCATTTTTAGTTTCCTACTAAAGTTGACTTTTGAAGACAGACTAGTGAGTACATGAGTCTCCGTGTATGGTGTGATGACATTTTATGTCCTTTTACATTTACTCAATCCTCCCTAATAAACTGTTTTGAGAAGCAATGGAATAGATGTAAGAGATGAAAAGACCATGGTATCTAACAAAAAATCCTTATACTGGTGAACATTTTGTATTTATTTTGTATTTAAGCAGAAAGGCAAGACCAGGTAAGATCAACTGCGACACTAACGTTAGCTACACGGACATCCTGCTAGCTTAATGTTAGTTAGCTAACCAAGCCAATCTGTAAATACAAAGTCTGCCACAATTGAAAAATATTTTAGACTGAAGGTAAAGTAAGTAACTCACAAATATGTGGCAGATAGAGACATAGGTGGATGCTGGGATGTACGTAGTTTCACTAGTAGCCTTTATTCAAAATGTTCTAATAAGTGCTCTATTAGCTACAATAACAGCTGTGCCAAGACAAAATGAGGTCCGTTTGAAGACAGTGGTACATTTCAGCAGTCTCTGACGAAGATATCACTCCAAGGACAGATAGACACACCAGGCGGGGACACAGGAGGCATGAAGCTGGAGAGATGCAAGTCGAACATCAGCAGCAGGCGAAAATGGTGCATAGAATATTTTCACATCTTAATCTGTGAAGTTAGGTAGATAAGGATTTAGTGATTTATTTGGACTAAACCAGAAGTGATTGTGGGAAGACAAACCAAGACTGTTTTATGAGTTTTATTTTGTGTCCGTCCTGCAACACAGTACAGAGACGCCTTTGATGCAACATCATCACTGTTATTTCTTCACATTCTGTTGATAATGTTTGGTTAAAGCTAAAGTTTTGGCCATATAGACCAAAGCAAATGTGTATACAGGGGGTTTCAATGAAGAGAATCAAACAAAACATTGCCTGCAGGTGCTAGGATATCATTAGGCAAGTTAAAACTCTTTCACGCAAACAGCACAACAATCTGCCCCAATGCAGGTAATGTAGTCGAAAGGTGGTTTTCTAATATTCACTCAAACTAGGTGGAAATCACCCTCAGTCAGAGAATATGGCAAAGAAGTCTCAAAAAGGCCTAAATAGTCCAGAGCTGTAAACTTACATTTTTAACTAAGGTGAAGTCTGCAGTGTTGAGGTAGGATCAGAATGAACTGGGGGTACATCCATTTCCCTTATTTGACTCGATCCTCCTTGAAATGTAAGTTTGCCATCTTGCAAGCCATCCCAGAGCTCTTATTTGTGCTCCGAGGATACACCGGAGCTGCCTACCTGGAAGATGTTCATTTGCTGCATGCTGACGAATAAATACTCTGCCCTTACATCTGGCACATTTGAATGAGATGTCTGAGAAGTGTAAGTACTGATTATTGTCTTTCTTGCAATGAATCGCTGTAATTTGGACGTGACTATGTGAAGACCGATCACCTTTGGCCTCTTCACATTCCAAAAGGCCTGGCAGAGTACACTGTTTTACATCTGTATACACAATGCTTTCTAGTTCACCAGCAAAGGTCTAAAGTGTGTAATAAAAAGATGTATCACCATTGTCCAATGTCCCTGATTGTGAAGTGAACAAACTCAGACTTTGACACTTTGTATAGGAAAACTATGCATGTGAATAACCCTTGTTAATATCAGACTTTAAATAATAATTCTCCACAGTTGAACATGTTCCACATCTTCAGCTTCATTTTGATAACAACCTATGCTCTTTATTAGTGGCTGTGAGCTTCACCGCTCACGGCTCGTACAGGATGGAAGGCGAGACTGCTTTTCTTTCGGTAAACTGACCTTTTATTGGGGCATAGGGAGATAACGTGACTCAAAGTAAAACAAAAGCAAACACAAAAGAACAGCCGTCGCTCTGATGGCTGAGGCTCGAATCCTCTTCCTGCCTCTGCTCCGGCCCTGTCCCTGGACCCAGCGTACTGCAAGAGACCAGAACCAGGTTACAAACGTGCTTATATAGGTGACTGATTACCTGATTCTGTCCAGCTGTCTGATCACCGGCTGAGCCACTCCTCCAGCAGCCGACACCTTAACCACACCCCACTGCCACAGTGGCTATTGAACATGAATATCACATGTATGGGATCACACCTGGGGGGATAACTCACAGCACAGTCATTAGGTTGATGGGGATGAAGGGGAGGCTTCAAGGCACAAAGCTTGTTATATTGTGAGGTGGCCCGTGTCCCAGGCCTTCAGGCTCTCATAATTCGACAGGGTGCACGCACAAAGCTGAGTTGCCAGTTGGTCCTGCTGGCCATGTCCAATTTGTTCCCTGCTCACTGGACTTGCCGGTACCAAACTAACGTTCCCAACGAGCTCGAGGATGTCCCCTGCTGTGAGGCAGGTGTTGTGGAGCACTGCACAGACTATGATGACTGTAGGGACAGTCAGAGCCTTGAAAATAGGGATTACGATCGGGTCATCAACATGCCAAAGGCCGACTGTACGATGGAACGGGCCTTAACCTGAGGTGGTAAAAGCAGCTGCCTTGCACTGGTTCTCTGTATGATGTGATGATGGCCACAGGTATTTCAAGGCAGGGTAACAACCATCACCCACAATGAAATATCCTGAGGGGAGTGGTACACCAAAAATTTGTATTTTTATTGACAGATGTATAAGAAAGTCACTTTGATCTCACCTGAGGGAGGATACAGAGCCTCTCTGTAGATCCTGCTGTTATTCAGCACTCCGATGTCATGGACTGAGCCATGTGTTGACGAAGCTGCCCTTGCCATCACATACTTCTGCAGCTGTATGAATGGGAAGAGTTGAGGTAATCCTGGCACTGGGCTGTTGGCCAGCTCTGCAAATGCCCGGCCAACCTCATCCAGTGCTCCAGGGTTGGGCAGATTAATGGTTCCATGGCAACGGGCTGCAATCTTCTCCACTCCAGTGTGCACCAGTGAGGCTGTAGACTCGGCAACACGAAAGGCCCTGGATACCTCACTGTATGATAAGCGTTGACCAATATACGTACCTCATGTGACCAGCCTGGTATGTACTTCGATTGCAGAATAGTCAATCATGCCTCCATGGACTGACATCCCAGCCCCTAGTCAGCCATGAGGTCCTCCAGACTATCAAAGTACACAGCAAGGTCTACAAATCCTTAAATGTGTGTCATAGTTGCCTCAAGCAAATACAGAGTTTAACACAGCTGATGCTCTCCTGCATCTTGATTGCACTTGAACATTATGGAGCATGTTCCATGTGGCAGTGGCCATTTTATCAGTGGACATCTAGACCCTTCTTCTGGTGGTTTCCTCACATCTTTCCATAAATCCTTGCAGGCTAAGCTGCAAGAAAAGTCATAGAGGGAACCGTGGATGCAATTTGAAGGAAAGAGGGTGTACACGTGGGCAAGGAATTCCCCATCTCTCTTAAGCCTGAAACACACCGGGCCAAACGTCTGCCGTCTGAAGCATTTGGGGAAACTCGGACGAGTTCGGGAGCAAATCTGTTCGGTGTGTTCAGCATGCGTTGGAAGCTTTTGGAACCGCGGGGACAGCGCCTGCTCCGATTCAACTTGCGAAGTCTGAGAACATTGGCCGTCGGTAGTCTCAGCCATTGGATACTCTGATTGGCAGTGTGCTAGTGAATCAGCGCGGTGTGTGGGAGGGGCAGGAGTGATGACTCTCCTTATTACTTTTTCCCTCCTTCGTCTTCGTATAATAACGAGCCCGCGGGCAGGCAACGCAACCAACAGATCAGTCATAATGATTTAATGCCAAGTGTTGTATTCCACAGCAGTCTTCTCAGGTCAAACGAATACTGAACAAATACTGTGTGCTCTTTGTTTTTCTCTGATAATCTATGGTCTGCACTCCGTACCGTCATTTCCTGTTTTCATGTTTTGGAGTACTGGCATGAGACTAGCGCTACCTGCTGTTAAGGAGGCATATTGCATCTCGCGCAAACGCAGAACGTACATGTGGTACACTCAGAATGTCTAATATTTTGGTAATGTGGTTTATTGATATTAATATTATTTCAAGTCTTTATTTTTCACTATTTATAAAAACTAAATGTGAAACAAGTGTTCAGCATAAGAACCAAAATTGTCTTTCCTCAATCTGTGGGAAAAGCCTTAGTTCAAGAGGAATTAGGAGAGTGGAACTAATGAGTCCAGGTTGTGTTGCACCCAGGTTCCTTACGGTGGGGGAATCCACCCCTCCCCAGAGGAAAATTGGGAAGAGTTTGCATCGGTTCATGTATTCATTCCCCTGAACTTTCAACTGTGTTTTTCAGGTTAGTAAGGAGTGATAAACCACCAATAATAACTCCGAAAGTGAAGCTAAATGTAGCGCGAGTGTGTAGAGTTTGTTGACGGACTCGAGTGTTTCATTAATGAGTTTTAAAAGAAGTGTAGGAAAGTAAAACTGTTTACCGCGGTTAATGGCGGTGCCCGCGCTGCTCGTAGTGCCCGCGAAGTGATTTGCACACAATGTTTACATTTGCATTGTATCGGCTAAGCCCACTGTTAACGTGATTGTGCACATTGCTAGCCATTTTATTTTAAGCTGGAGCCCTGAACATTTGCA
>OMLP01046040.1:5085-26043 GCA_900302685.1 Spondyliosoma cantharus
GGGGGGGGGGGGGGGGGTCAACAAGGGCAAGCAAGGGATGTGGGTGGTGGTGATTGCATTTTAGATACTGGCTACGTGCATCTGCATATTCAAAAGTGCCATCCAGCTAAAAAATTGATCACAGGGGAGTTTTTCACATGAAGGTCTTAATGCAATTTAAAGTTGCTGCTCTGGCTAGAAGGGGAACATAGCATACATTACCTTAAATGGTATCTTACAAGTGAGTACTTTGTTACTTTAATATGATGGCTTTTTTGTGATACAACATATTCTCATACCTACGATGACTGAATAGGTCAATTGCCAGTGACTCCCGAAACGACATGACATTGCAACATACCTGCAACAGGAAGACTGGACCTTTGTTGTACTGTCAGTTTGGTTAGGTTTAGGCACTAAAACCACTCGGTTAGGCTGAGGGAACATTGTTGTTTGGCTTAAAACAACTACATTACTTACCTAACCTCAGTTACAATAGTAAATTAAAATAACTCACCGATGACTTTTGGTTTCACACTGGACGTGAACAGCGGCCTCTTGGGTGAAAGTCCTGTGCTTGTTTAAACCAAATTTCCACCCCATCCTCATCATCTTGAATGTATTGGGGTAGAGGCAGACATCAGAAGTAGAAGAACTAGAAAGTGGGTGAACCAATCCTTTAAACCTGAAAATGACCAAATTTAAATATTGACCGTTAGAAGTCAACAGTTTTTCAGCACATTCAGTCCAAAGTGTTGGCATCACTACCGTCCTTGGCCAAGTCTGTTCTGCTCAAACTTTAGTTGAAGGTCATGCAAACATGTAGATGCACGCACACACACGCACACACACACACACACACACACACACACACACACACACACACACACACACACACACACTACCGTAATTTTCCATTTAGGCAAATTCTGATAATTGGATAAACAAGTCATGGGAAATGTCCGAAAGCATCATTCAGCTTCTGATTTTTTGAGTTCCACCTCAACTACTGTGTATTTCAATTATGATCTTTTACAAGTCAGTGATTTATATTACAAAGCATTATTCTCAATGCCCCTGATAGCTGTAAATGTAGAAATAATTAGTAGTGTAGTTTAAAATGGACAAAATGAAGTTTGGTCTATTCATTCATCAAAGCATGAAGTTCATTAAGAACAAGTCCACTCGCAACTACACAACCTAAACCGTCCCCCATCCTGCTCCTCCTCCAAACCAGAATGACTCTGCACTTTTTCGGCCTGCATGTGTTTGCAGTTAATGCAGATGTGGGGTTTTGGCAGCAGAAACAAGAGGAATGGCATGTGTGTTGTGGTGGTTGGAGAGCTTTAATGACTTGAATGTTCGGAGGCCAAGGGGCCAGGGTGTCTGAACTTCACCGGCCATGCAGGAGGAGGGTGTCAGGGGGGTAACGCCTCCTCCATAACACCCTTAGCAGTAATATATGTTTTACCGGGCATTTCTGCAGAATGAATTGTTTTCTTCTTCAGTCCCGAAAAAGTTTGTTACTGCTCCATGTTTGCTTATTTACAGATGTATTTCACTGCGCACATTGAACTCACCTCTCCATATTGATTATATTGGTTTAATGTAATCCTACGATTACATGACTCATACTTGATTTCAAAGAGGGGAGGGGTGGTGAAGTCACCACAATCCAGACAGGCTCCTTTTACATGTCTGATGATGTTATGTCATTCATAGCAGTCTGACCAATAGAAAGTGGGGCAGTTCCCCGCTCAGCGTCAAAGAAACTGCACAGCTGTAATGAGAACCAGCTTTCTATGGGAGGAGTGTATCTGACAGTAACAGATAGCCACAGTCACATACTGTGATCAGTATCCCCCTCCATACACACTCTCTCTCACTCTCTTTCTACTATATAATCTAATACTATCTCTCTTCTCATACTCTTCCTTTAGTTTCTCCCTCACCTCCAAAATAAGTATTATAATGATTTTTTTTTTGTTCTGCTGCCCCCAAGTGGCCAAAAAATCATTTTTTGCTGCTTTAACCACTCAAAGTTTTCCTTTTTTACGGGAAAAATGTCTGGTAATGGAGTTTGTGATGGAACCATGGCTATATATTAGCTACTAAGATGTTAAAGCCCAAGGGAGTAACATTTTTTGTGGTCTACTCACGACTTAATTGACTTGAATGTTCCATTCAATGCCAGCATAAATTGCCATTACCATCAAGCCCACTGTCCATGTTGAGTGACAGTGGACAATGGTGATCAATGACCATGGATGATTTTTCCATCAGAACATGTGTCACTGTGTCCTTGCTCCCTTTCTCAGGTTTTCCCAGGTTGCAATAGTCCTTCCATGGCATCTCTCAGCAGCGACGTTCCCATCCTTTCCTGCGGTGGTTTGGCTAAGCGGTGGCTGGTCCCTGGTTGGAGGATGGGATGGATTCTTATCCATGACAGGAATGATATATTTGGATCTCAGGTACATAGGCTTTTTTGTGCATTCTTTTAACAGAGAGAGTAGAAAGTCTACAATAGATAGCTGTTTCACTGGCCTAACTGACACATGCAGTATGTCTCCTCTAAAGATTCGACATGGTCTGGTGAAACTGACCCAACGTATTCTGGGAGCCTGCAGCATCATCCAGGGTGCCTTAGAGAACATCCTCAACAACACACCTCAAAGCTTCTACAACAACACCATCAGCTTTCTTAAGGTAAAAACAGGGCATAATGAAATAGGACTGAGTAATCTTTTGTCTGGGACATACACTTTGATCACAATACTGTCTCTGTGAAGCCCTGGACACACAAGTCAGCCTTATTTTAGGTCCTGCTCGAGGACAAAAAAATGCTACTCAAATCCCTTTAAAATTATGTGACCAAACTACGTCATGTCTGTTTTTTCTTAATGTGACTTCAGTTCTCTTTGACATGTGTTCAACATTTTTTCTGACTGGATGCTTTATCTTTTTCTTCCATAGTCCAACTCAGAGATTTGTTTCAATGAGCTGTCCATTATCCCTGGCCTGAATCCTGTCATGCCTTCAGGAGCCATGTACCTCATGGTCAGTGTTTGAAGTGTGTGTGTGTGTGTGTGTGTGTGTGTGTGTGTGTGTTATATTTTAGTACTTTTTATTACTTTCAGTTACATCAATTCTCATCTGTTAAATTTTAGCATCTTAAAGTGTATAACCATATATAGTAGTCACTGGTAATGAATGTTCACCTTCTTATGAAACTGGTGCAAGATTTATAAAAGAAAATCTGAAACTTAAGCAAGAAAAAATTATTCTTAAACTTCATGAACCAAACTTGATGCACAGTGTTACACATCACAACATATTTATTTCACATTAAGGTTCTTATCTCAGCTGTCCATGCATGCGAATCTAAACTTTTTACTCTATCATTCTACAGTTTGTTCTTCAGTTGGTGGAAGTTTGAGGAAACTGTGTGTATATGTGACCTTTATCCAGGTGGGGATCAACATGGAAAACTTTCCTGATTTCAAGGATGATGTGGAGTTCACTGAACAGCTGGTGACTGAGCAGTCTGTCTTCTGTCTGCCTGCCATAGTAAGACACCATCCTTTTTTTTGTCCCTGCTTGTCATTTATCCATTTGTCCCAATATGTACACACTTCAATTTATGTATAAATGAAAAGCAAGTGTAATCACTTTAAAATCTAAGAGTATCTTTGCTCTGTCCCAGGCATTCGAGTATCCTAACTTCTTTCGTATTGTGGTGACTGTGCCGGAGGAGATGATGGTGGAGGCTTGTGGTCGGATCAGGGAGTTCTGCCAGCGCCACTACAGGCCCCACAGCCGCAACAGCAATGATCTGGACCAGTGATGCAAATCAGAGCTGGACCAGTCATGGACCTGAGGGAGACCAAAGCCTAGAGGATGGAAGAACTGTCCTCCAGCCACATGTACTGAGCTGGAATCAGCTTGAAATTTTATTCCACCATGTATTCCACAAGATGTAGAAATCGGATGTCAAAACTGTAAATATCATCAGTGTGGCAACAAAAAGCCCAGAAGCAACATATCTTATGGTCCATTGACGGTGTCATTTTTGATGTAAACCGTATGAAATGAGCAGCCCTGATATTTATATTTTATACAGGAAAACTTATATTAACCGCTTCTTGTATTGTGTATTTATATCATTTGTGTAATGCGTTGTTTGTCTATGTAATGTTACTTCTTTGATATTAACTGCAGGTTCATAGACTTTGCATACTGTTTAAACCAGCTGGCTTCTTCGCTGTCATAAATAGGGAAAAGGAATATATATTTGAATATCAATTTTTATGAATAATAATCTCCTGCGTCCTTTGCTTATGCTAGAAAACAGTTCTCAGTGCAGCGTTGGACTGCATTGGCATGGTCTTGATCAGAACATTATGTGTATATTGTTTGTATTTTAATTGTGTGTCATATTGAATCAAATATATTTACAGACAGTTTTGTTAATAGTTACATAATAAAAATGTGTTATAAGACTGGTGTTGACTGATTTAAGAAAAGTGATTAAATATGCATTTTTATTTTGAGTAACGATGTTGTGCATCATGTGGATTAGACTCTCAGAACATGGCATTTTGCATATAAAACATGCTGAGCCTTGAATAGACTGCACTGTGTACAACAGTATAGGTACTGATCATTAAGGAACTGATCAGAATTAGCCTGAGAATCCCCAACACATATTAAGACATATACAAGAAAATGTTACACAGGCCACAATGTCAATTTTAAATAGGATCTTAAGTCTTATTTCATAATCACAAATCATCAATCAACAGCAATTTGATTCAGTCCATGATATTGTTCTCATTCTACTTTCTACAGAGTAATTGATTTATATACTTGCACATGTGACTATATAAATGTACAGTTAATATAGTTATCCTTCCACTGCACCTGTTGATTGTGACTCAAAATAAAATGGCGTTCAATTTGGCAGCATTTCTCTAGTAGCACTCAGCAGCTGTAAGTCCTGGTGGTGATATATTGTTTTTTCCCTTGCCACCATTAGGTTTCAAGTGAAATGTCTCGACGACTGTTAGATGGATTGACCACATACCTGCAACTAATGATATTCCCATTAGTCTCAGCTGTGCTTTTGAATTACACCAATCAGCCACAACATTAAAATGACTGACAAGTGACGTGAACAACACCATCTTGTTACAATACAATGTCTTGAGGCCATATGACCATGCACTGACAGGTCAGAGCTGTTTTGCCTGCACAAGGGGAACCTGCACAATACACAATACATACAATGTATGACATTGCATTCTGGTGAAATAAATACAGAGTCCATACTAAGGGATTATTGTTGTTGCAGGGAGGTTTAAAAAAAAGTTTTTACATGATCTGAATAAGTTCATTGATTGAATAAACCAACACAAACTGATATATATACCCATGAGTGCAACAACCCAACATCATTTATGAAAATTAATCTTTTATTATTGGCCTCCCAGACCTTCTAGCTGAATTAACTGAATTTATAACTGAATAAAAAAATATGTTGTTAATAATTAAACATTTCATAATAATTAGAAAAACAATGTACAATGCAGTGAAACTACTCTCTCCTCTCTTAGCTGCATTAAACCCATGTTGATGGAACAGTGGACAGCCACTGCACAGAACCCAGGGACCGACCCAAAAAATAACGTACATTTTTATTATTTCAGAAAGCGTATGTATTTCAGCACTTTCAATGGCCAAAGTCTATTTATGCACATTTTCAAGAACTTTTATGGCCTTGATAGACTGGGAGACTTTTATCAGTTGATATGATAAATGAAACTCTTTTCCCTTTATACTGCCTTTATACTGTAGCTGCACAGTACAGTGATACAATAACACCATCTAATGTTGAACTGGAAATACTACAGTAGATTTTTCTTGCAAAGTGACCCTGCCTGTGGGTGTGTGTTTATGTGTGTGCACTACTACCCCTATGAGACGAGTGACCTTTGCAACATGCTCCTCCTCACTCACCGAGCATACACATAAATACTTCAAGTGAAGTACTGTGTTGTCCAATAATTAACTATTGGACTGATAAGGCAGGAACAGGAGAGAGAAGTAAAAAGACTGAGGGAAAGAAAAAGGAGAGAGAGAGAGAAGGAAAGAAACACTTCAAACAGTAAAGTGAACTCAGCAAAGAACAGGGACGTTGACTCAGCAGTTGCAGTTTGAGGGGAAAAGAGGAAGAGGAAAGCTGTGATAGTATACTAGTGTGTGCCGAGGTTCTCATTTTGTTTTTCTTGTGCAGTGATTAAATGGACTCCGTGGAGGACACACAGGTGGCCAGGATCATAGAGCTGAATGATGGCACACGTATGCCAGTTTTGGGTCTGGGGACATGGAAGGTAGCCTCAACACTCATTTCTGTATCTGCTTTTTGCTGTTAAGAATGTTAAGTTTACCTGCACACTGTTTCACAAGAATAATGTTCTTAATTATGCCCTTTAAATAAATGCCTTTTATGTAAAAGACTGTTCACTGAATTCTGCTTAGGGAGGCTTCTGATTTGCAGATTTTTTTTGTCCTGAGATTTGTTCTGAGGTGGCGGCATACTGCCTCCTTTTTTAAAGGAATAGTTTGACATTTCTTGAACTTAGCTTATTGTTTTCTTGTCGATAGCTAGATGGTAAGGTTGAAACCAATCTAATGTCTGTGCATTAATAATGGAGCGAGAACCATGAGGCATTTTAGTTAGCTTAGCATGAAGACTGGGAAAACACCAGCCTTGCTCTGTCTGAACACTGTCTGAACACTTCTAAAGCTTAGTAAAACTTAGCTTGTTTGTCTACAATGGATTAGTAACGGCCATAGACCCAAACTCTTTGTTGCTCACCATACCAAAAACTCAAAAACATATGTCACTATGACTTATTATTATTTTAACCAAATGTCTTGTCATTTCTGTCTCTAGATGACGTGCATGCAGTCCCTATCCTACTCTGTTACTGCCATTTATTGTTAATTTCACTAGATTGCTTTTGTGCTGTGGCAATAATTTCACTGCAGGGGTAGTAAAGCTCATTTTATTCAATTTCTACCTTAAACTTG
Organism: Spondyliosoma cantharus; assembly: GCA_900302685.1. NCBI lineage: Eukaryota > Metazoa > Chordata > Actinopteri > Spariformes > Sparidae > Spondyliosoma > Spondyliosoma cantharus. Next base: position 12,157 of record OMLP01046040.1, read on the forward strand.
ATAACACTTATGTCTCTGCATTCAATGTCAAGCTGTCAATGTACTTCTATTGTGCATTTGTTTCAAATGTCAGACCTTTTATTCCATTACAAATACTAAGCTTAATTGTTTGAAAGCGTGCCTTCGAGTTGGCATGGACTCCACACGTTTCTGCAAAACCTGTTGTCTCATGTTATCCTAGCATGATTTGACAATATTCCAGAAAGCTTCTTGTGATGTCACAGAGTGCTTGACTTTCCCCAGTCTTCAAGTGCGCCCATAAATGTTCAATGGGGTTGAGGTCAGGTAATTGGAGTCCTTGGAGTCTCTGCCAATGTGTTATGAAAAAGAATAGCACTATGTTAGAAAAAAATGCTAAGTAGATTAACTTCTATCTCAGACCTTTTTTTTGAGTGTAGTCTAAAGGCCTAATCTTGTGTGGGAGCAGGTTTCTTGCAACCTCACGGGGTGAAAACAACTCTCCAGCAAGTTGGCAGATTTGTTTTACCTTTGGATAGAACAAGGCTAACTGAATCCCCCTTTATACAGTCTTTTTGTTAAGTTAAGCCAACAAGCCTCTGGCTGTAGCTTCATATTTAACAGACAAACATGAGAGTGATGTCGTTCTTCTAACTCCCAGCAAGAAAGTGAAAAGGGGAATAACCACTCACAGTACTGATATTATTACCATTAGGACCAGAACATTTTTTTTAAATATATGGTGTGTTCCACTAACCTTGGAAGTCAACCTTGAGAAGGACAAAACTGACCACATTTCAGTGCAACAGGTTAGAAAAACACACAACAGCTCTAGTCAGATCAGCCATTGCTAAAAAATACCATTTGATAACAATGCATACAAGTGTTTTGTCCACATATAGAAGTTGGACAGTACTGTGTGCAAGACTGAGTTGATGAGAAACAAATAAGATAGAAGAGCTTATTAACCGTATATCCTACATTTTCAAAGCTGTTACTGCGCCAAGCAGCCATCTTGGATTTCGAGATCAGGTGAGGTGTGTCTGACTTTCTGATTCAGTCTGACTTCAGGTTCGAGTTGAAATTGTTGATTTAGAACTTGGTAATTCCGACTTCCAGGGTCAAATGGAACACACCAAAAATCAGCCTCTTCTAAACTATCCATAATTTGCATTAAATAATGTGAACAGTATATGTTGGTTATATTGGAGGCCCATTTTAAAAATGTTTTACTTGTTGCAGTCCTCTCATCTTCCCCGCACCTCAGTCCAGGGTGCAGTAGAGGCTGCCATTGCGGCTGGCTATCGCCACATAGACACCGCTTACGTCTACAAAAATGAAACTGATATTGGCAAGGCTCTGCAATCCATGATGCAGCAGGGTGTCATCAGGCGCCAGGACATGTTCATTGTCAGTAAGGTGGGTGCTGAGGCGAACAGGTGTTACAGCAGGGCCAGGGTGCAACATGAGGAGGGGGAATTACATCTCACTGTGCCATACTGATACATTTAGTCCTTGTGTATAGCAGAGTACAGAAAAGAACTGTCTAAACCTTACACATAGAAAAAGGGTGCTTCTTTGATGTTTTCTGATTTCATCAAAAATGTTTCGTAGTCTGAAGAGTATTACGTATAAATAACGTGTATTAATAAATGCTAATGTTTGTTTAATCTGTGCTAAATATGCTGCCTGTACATATATGTATATATACATATATATATATATAAAACCCTTGTGTTCTATGCTTTTTTTTAAAGCTGTGGAATACCCATCATGCCCCAGAGGACATCCCTGTGTGCCTGAATAAGTCCCTGAATGATCTCCAGCTGGACTATCTGGATCTTTACCTTGTGCATTTCCCCGTTGGCCTCAAGGTTGAGCATATTATCCAAAATAATGTGGCAGAATTAAGATTTTACTATCAATTAGTGATGCATCGATCAACCCATAACCCATGGGACCCACCAACTGACAACATTGAAAAAGCAGTGTTATCTGCAGAGTCACTTAAATGTCGATGAGTGCCAGGAGAATGTCCTTGTCTTTCGGAGAGATCCCTGTTTCACATACCCTCCCCTAGCATGGAGAGGGGACAAGCACATCCAGTGAACGTGCTTTCAGCTCAGCTGGTGGTGTGCTCAAAGTACTTCAAATAGGTTGAATTCTGGAACTGACTGCTCTTTTTCTACTCTTCCACTTCAACTGTGAGTAGGGCAGAGAGAGGAAAAGAGAAAAGAGTACCAGACTCTGCCACACCGAGCAGCAGGCTCAAGACCTCGGAGAGCAAGATGGCGCCCTTTGTCTTTTCCTCAGTCCAAGCATTTGTCAAAACATATTGCATAAAGTTGTTTTTGGGGTGGGGTTGGGTATGTGTTAAGAGGAACTACTAGCTATGTTCTAAAAATTGCAACTTTGACGCAGGTTAAGAGTAATTTCTGGCTCTACATGTTTTCAAACTGTTTAGCCACACATGCCATGTCGTTACTTGCAAGAAGTTGTTTGACTGTTTGTGTGTCTTTTACATTTCCATCTAGAAAATAGGTGATGAGCTTTTTCCAATGAAGGATGGAAATATGCTGACCTCTGATGTCGACTATGTAGATGTGTGGAGGGTGAGAACATGTGCACTCTGTGTTTCAGAGTGCACTGGTGGCACAAATGTACACATAAAAATATTCATGTAACAGCTGATAGAATCTCTTCAGTTTTTCATGCTAACTAGAGAAAACATAATGCAAACAAAAAGCAAATGGTTTCCTTAAATTTGCAGTGTCTCCCTCAAAGTTAATTTGATATTATCTTGTTTTTAATAAAACATACCTCATCCACCTGGCATGGAAAGAAGACGGCAGATTAAACCACAGAAGCTTTTGAGAGGAGACTGTAGACATTTGTAATTGGCTTTATTTTATCTCATTCGCTAATCTTCCAAGAGTCAACATTAAGAACATTTAAGCATATAATTAATAAATAATTCAAGACATATTTGTTGACACACACATATTCAATTCATACATGCATACACATACATAAATATATACTGTAATGTACCTATAGAGACCTTTTTGCTGTCTGTTGTTATGCTTGTAGGGGATGGAAGCCCTGCAAGCATCAGGGAAGGTGAAGAGCATCGGTGTGTCCAACTTCAGCGTCCTGCAGCTGAAGAGGCTTCTCGCTCTGTGCAGGGTGCCACCTGCTGTCAATCAGGTGCTACATTTTAGTTCCTTTATTAAGCAAGAGAAAGTCTGTTAATTAAAAAAAATCTCTTTCCCTCTACCCTCACACTTCTTCAAGTATGGACCCATGTATGGACCCAACCATATGGCATTGTGGGGCATCATAGTAACAGGTAGAAAAGTATGTTAACAGCAAATAATCATATGTGTTCTTACATTTCTACAAATGTTTCAAAAAAACATTCAAATGTGTATGTGTCATATCATGTTCACATTAAATGCACGTGAGCTGACTTTCATGTTGATAGGGGGAGGGGATGTTGGTGGCATTACAGCTGAACAAATGGCTGCCAAGAGACCACTGTGCGATATGGGGTTTCATAATATGCGGAGATATCTCCAGCTGTTTTTGTGGTGGCAGGTATTGGAAATCAATACCTGATCTTTTCCTAATCCTAACCAAGGTGTGTTTGTGTCTGAACCTAACCAGAGCACAAGCACAGTGTTGTCACAACATAAAATTGACAATTGAACATAAAAAACATCAAAATGCAACATAAAGAATTGTAAAGTTTGAATATCTCCATGGTTTATAGAAATGTAATTTAGTCTGGGGATTATGCTGATCCATGACATTAGAAAATATTAGTATGACATCACTTGACATTATATGAACGTCATCTTTTGTCATGTCATGAATAAGTATTGAAGATTATTGGCATAATTACCTCTTCAGCTGGTCATTAATAGGTAATATAATGTGATATTATGTCACAAATACTTAACTCTCAAATTGTCTCTAATTTACCTAGCATCATATGCTACTACACAACATAGCATCATCACATGATGTGGTTGCATGACATTATCATCTAATATAAAAATGAGATACACTCACATTACATTTTATACCGTGGTGCACCTAAGGGAACGTAATGTGGAACAAGTTATTCCTTTGTTTACATTGTTATTCAGGGAGCACTTTGTGGAACTATGTATGGTCTTGCTCAGCAGTTAGCTTTACATCCAAGCTGCCGCAAGCAGCATCCATATGTACTGACCTTTTATTTGGTGCTACATTAATCATAGGTGGAGCTACATCCCTACCTGGTGCAGAAAGACATGATAGAGTTCTGTAAATCCGAGAACATCACCCTGACTGCATTCAGCCCCTTTGGCTCACCTGAGAGACCTCCAGAGTTGTAAGACACACAGCATTACTCACACTCTACTGACCAATTTCAAAATGAATCAAGAGCCCGGGTGCTTCTGTTGATATCATAAATTTAGATGTGATCATGCTCAGAGGTAATTTAATGATCAATAGAGGGCACATTTATTTAAATCCACTTTGGGTTTATTTATACTGCACAGTTAGCATTAGGGGGAAAGAAGATATGAAATGCCTAAATAATTTCAGAGCGAAATACACGTCATACAGACTGCATTTTCTTGTCATCTATATGGTAATTGTGTCAAAATCTAATTATTTTGGGATACACAGACGAAGTCATTCCTTATGTATTTCAAAAGGGATTGTGAACTGAACTCAGCTCACCAGAATTCTTTAGTCTTCATAAGAAGACTGCCTAGAGACCCAGTTTTAAACTACTATAGGTCAGGGTGACCGACCCCTCACTGAACAGGTAATCAAAACTCCAGCTCCTTCTTATGACATTCTCACTGGTACTTTACTACCTAAGCATATTGTTGCGACACAAGAAAAAAAAAAATACACTATCATATTTCAACATGAAAACGTTATTGTACGAATGGGATAAGTTTCATGTTATAACGTGATAATTTATATCGTAAGAACATTCTAGTTTATATTGTATGAATGTGATAAGTTTCACGTTATAACGTGATCATTTGTATTGTTATATCTCATTTACATGATTTGATAAAGTTCTAATTTACTTCATGCTTGGGTTTAGACAGGGTGAGATTTTGCAGTTGTCGAGCATGGTGGATGACATTGTGATCAGTATGTGTACAGTTAGGAGGATTTTAAAATGCATGGGGCCGTACAGAGGAAAGAATCATTCCTCCTCCCTCAGGAGGTAGCGTCATTTCTCATTTATCAGCTGGAGGCACTATGGACACAGCTAGAGTTTGCCTTTAGTGCCAGACAAAGACAGTTCTTTGATTTTGATATTGTCAGGTTTTCGGCATTAAAATGTCAAAAATGGCTGGACCTTATTTATATGTTTTGCAGAGTTTTGTACGGACACCATCCTAAATGTTTTAGTCATTGTTCAAACTCAATAATTTTTTTTAAAAGAACTCAAAAATCGTAAGTTATGCCTATAACTATGGATCTATGAGACTGAATGATGACCGTCACCGTGGTCTTTTCCTTGAGTGAACACCCATAAAGCATCCAAGTAAGCACGCCTCATCCTCTTGCCAGGAACGCCTTGGCCTGTTCTGAGTGACAAGAGATGGTGACGGTTATTGTTTGGTCTCATATATCCATAGTCATAGTCATAACTATCTATCTATTTTGACCTCACTCAGATGGCCACCAGGGTCTTTATCTTGGATGACTTATACCATCAATGTTGCAAGAAACAGAGGGCTCCACTCCATCCCATCATCACCCAGCAGCCGCAAGCAAGACAGCAGAACCCAATGGTGCAGGGGATGCCACATTAACTCTGTAGAACCTGGAAAGGGTACAAGGAGCATTCCATGATGCTGCTGAACAAATTTCTGAAAGAGAAACCCCTTTTTAAACAGCTCAGGAGATGGCTACATGACTGATGGAGTGAGCTACAAGATCACTGGGGCTGGGAAGTTTTGCCCAGAATAGTCATCAGAGATAGTTGCCATTTTCACACAGAGACACCGCATTATTGCCCCAGCAGCGGTTCGCCAATTCTCCACCAGGCTCTGTTTACACAAAGCCAAGCAACTGCAGCGTAAAGTAGAACCGCCGCGGCTCCTAACAAGGCATGACGGTACATATGAGGATGATGATGCCTGTGTGTTTTTACAAGGTGTTTCCCCAGGTGTCCTCCTGTCAATCTAAACATTTACCCGCTGAATGTGTTGTGATTGAGATCCTGACCCACCAAACATCCTGGAAAGTGACAAGTTACGTTTTTCACTCAAAATGAAATAATTGCATAATCATCATCAGTAAACTGGACGTTGTCTGACTCTGTCACTCATGGGGAGGGAGGCTGTTTTCTTGGGGGAAGTTCACTGAAGTCTTGGTCAGGAGGGCTGACCGTCGCAGCGATTGTTTTTCAACACAAAGCTTGGGGAGTTAAAGTTTTTTGATGGGGACAGAAGCTGTTTTTCAGGCAGAAATGTGAGGAAGAGTTGGGAGGACAAGCGGGAGGACAGACACTTCTCCACGTTACTGCAGTATATTTTTCTCACATAAGTTGCCAAAGACAGTTTAAGTTACTAGGTTACTTGTGTTTGGTCGTGTAACATTGCTCTGTGAGACATTTCTCTCCATTAAGTTGAGCGAAGGACCTGTGTAGTTATCAGAGTGTCAGACCGACATGCCCTTGCTACGGGCTGCCAGCTTATCCATTCACACTGGTTTGGTCTATATCTTACCTTTTTATTATATTGTTTATTTTTTACTTTAATCATTGTTTATTGTTAAATTGAACTATACTTTGGCTACTGTGACAAAGAAATTATAATTCTGATTCTGATCCCCCTTGTAAACTTGGACACTAAAGGCTATAACATCCCCCACTGTGTCATGGAAGGAAGATATGGTGGCTGTGTACACCTTAATTGTGCTGGCCACTCTTCCTGAGTTCAAGAGAGACTGCAGAAACAGAGGACTAGTTGGATGAAGCAAGTGGCTGGATTGTCCTGTCTATTGCTGTGCCACGAGGAGAACACCCTCCACTTGTGACCATAATGAGCATGAGTGGAGGGAGCCCTAATGCCACTTATGGTCCTCAGGAAAACCTCATCTAGCCCCTGAGAGAGGGACTTAGAATTGGCCATGCCCACAGCTGAGTTGGGGTGCCATATCCAACTGTCTATTTGGGAGAGAAGGTCCACCCTTACTGGCAAGGCCCAAGGTTGACTGAACCAATCAAATGAGCATTCGAAACCAGTGCCTCCTTGGCCACCGGGGGGCTATTATCAGGACCCTGTAATGGCCCAGCTTGATCCTGTTGAGTACCTGGGGAAGCAAAGTGAACGGAGGGAAAGTGTACAATAACCCTTCCGGCCACTCTTGAGACAGTGGATCCAAACCAAAGGACCTCTCTGCCCTGTCAGGGAGAACCTCATCCTGCAATGGAATGTCTCCACCGATGAAAACAGATCATCCAGTGCCGAACCGAGCCCACAAGAGGGCTACCACTTCTGGATAGAGTTGCTCGCGGGGGGGAACCTGGTCTGGACAGGAGATCTGCTGCCTGATTCACAACTCCCTGAATATGGATTGCCCTGCGGGCAAGCAGGAGCTTTTGTGCCACCCGGAGGCAGTGCAGATTGATATGATACACCATGGAGGAACTGTCTGTTCTGATTAAAACGTGCCTGCACCTCATGGAGGAGAGAAGGGCCTCCAGAGCAGGGTGAACTGTTCCTAGTTCCAGGACGTGGTGTTCGCCACCCCAAGGGGGCTTCCACACACCGCTCATCGTCCTGCCTTCCCAGACTGCTCCTCAACCTGTCAGTGAGGCGTGGTTACCACTGTCCCTCTTGAATGAATGCTCCCAAGAGGGACTCCTTGGAGCAAAGGCGCGAGAAAACTGCACCATTTCCATTGGCCTGCTAAAGGAAATTTGTCCAGGAGGGAGAGGAGCTTCATTACCTTCTGAGAAGTGAGGGACGCTGAAATTTTGAGAGAGTCCAGGCAAAGTCCCACAAAGACTCCCTGCTGCCTTGGCTCGAGGTTGCTTTTCCTTTTGTTCACCTTGTGACCCAAGGACTCCACATATGAAACCACCTCCTGATTTCGAGCCCAAATCAGTCAGGCATCCAAGGACAGGAGGATTTTTATCCATGACTGCTGGAGAGGGGACAAGGCAGCCCCACCACTCTGATGAACACCCTCAGAGAGAGGGAAAGGCCAAATGGCAGGACTGATAGGCTTGTCCCTGAATGGCAAACTGAAGAAAAGGCCTGGTCTGGACATATGGGTGCATGGAAGTATGCATCTTTCAGATCTATGGAGGTGAACCACTCCATGTTCTCTACAGCCTCCAAGATCGGACCTGTTTTCAGCATCTTGAACTACATTATCTTTATGAAGACGCCTAAGGTCTAGGATTGGATGCAACCCACCATATTCTTTGGCAAAAAAAATAACATGGAGTATAAGCCAGCTAGCTGTTGGGACCTACCTTCATAATCGCATAATCTGCAGAAGGGTTAAGTTTTCTCTGCCAAGATTTGTGCCTGGACAAGGTCCCTGAATATGGTTCTATAAACCCCAGAAAAAGGGTGGCAACATAATTCAGGTTCGCTGCCGAAACCTTTAATATTGTAGCCAGTAATCCCTGCTGACGTTGTGATGACTGTCTGTGGCCAGCACCAGTGGCTGAAAACCCTGAGCCTTGTCTCCTGCCATGCACCCACTGCTCTTGACAAGCCCAAGTGGGTTGGTGTGGAAGCTGAGAGCCCCTCAGTTTATACCTGGCAAGGGAGGCTATCCGACCACTCTGTTGCCTCGTGTCTGACCCGTTTCGCAGAAAAGTTGCATTGAAACGTACTGCCTCGTCTACTGCCAACTACACAGTAGTGTGTACGTTCTGCGCTTGCGCGAGATGCAATAAGTCTCCTAAACATCGGGTGGCGCTAGTCTCGTGCCAGTGATCCAAAACATGGAAACAGGAAATGACGGAACGGAGTGCAGACCATCGTCACTTCCGCCCTCCCACACACCGCGCTGATTCGCTAGCACACCGCCAATCAGAATGGTCATTGAATAGCTAGCACACAACCAATCAGAGTATCCAATCCTCAGAACGCCAACACTCTCAGACTTTGCAAGTTGAATCTGACCAGACACTGTCCACGCGGTTCCAAAAGCTTCCAACACAGCTGAACACACCAAGCAGATTTGTTTCCAAACTCGTCCGAGTCTCCCCAGATGTTTCAGATGTCCAACGTTTGGGCCAGTGTGTTCCTGCCTTAATATGCACTGAACATAATCTCTTGTACACTGAGACTGTTAAGCCTTATTCAACACACCCTGGGAGTCAGGGTGAAACACCTGCACTGGTACAAGCAGCATGCTAGAGATGTCTATGCCAACCAATCTGCTTTTTTGACATCATGGCAGATGACATAGCTGCACCAATATCCCTTGTTAGCTTGGAATTGTAGTAGTAGGACTACTAGTCCCAGGAGGCTTAGCTCCCACAATGCAGTGCGTGTAATATGCTGTACCTGGTTCACAGTAAACAGAGATACGTATCGAAGCAACACATCGGTGTCCCGTGTTATTATTATACATGGTATCAGAAGTGGTGAACTGTAAGTCTCCATGGTAGATTCAGTGTGTTATTCAGAGAGTGTTAGCTGGCGAATACAAGTTTTGTGCAGTTTAAACCCGCTGGCCACTACAAAGGCGGAGGCAGGCCACAAACTACGACCTGAGACACCGCTCAAGACCTCTCCCAGAACTGACTGCTGGTCAAAAGGTCTGGATTACCACTGAGAGAACCACAGAAGCAGTCGTCAGATCAGCCAACACTCCGAGGTCTTATATGGTAGAGACCGACAGGGGTCTCCTCAGGAGAAACAGAATTCACCTCCAACCTATAGGGACAAAGCCGCCTGACAAACTCGACTTGTGAATTAAGTGGATGATGACAGGTTATGTTCCCAGGAAAAAAAAAAGTGATTTGGGATGTTACAGTTCATAAGTCTATTTTACAGTTCATAAGTCTTGAGTTAAAACGCAAAAGTATGCTAAGGTTAAAATGAGACTGTGTTTCAGTTTTAGTTCATAAGGAAAACAGAGAAGTTGCACAACAGTTTATTTGAATGAAGAAAAGGTTTAGCTATAAGGGGGAGGTGTAGTAGTTGTAGGACTACTAGTCCCAGGAGGCTTAGCTCCCACAATGCAGTGTGTGTAATATGCTCTACCTGGTTCACAGTAAACAGAAATACGGCTCGAAGCAACACATCGGTGTCCCATGTTATTATTATACAGGAATGAGTGACAAGGGCTGATCAGGCCTATAGTGTCCTGGTCCATGGTTGCATTGTAAGTCCGACACACTAGTTGGTCAGTTTTCTCACACTATTTACCGGGACAGCTTGGATTAGCTGTCACCCGCTCTGGACCCAGAGACATTAAAGCTTCAATCTCTTGCTCAACCGGAGACATATCCCCTATCCCAGTCTCAGGGGCATACTGGACTTTTGCCAGCATCCTAGGATTTTTGCACATAAGTGTCATGCTGCTGTCTCTTGTTTCCCTAAGCATCAACTGGGCTATGTGAAGACTGCGGAGCATGTATCTTACCTGGGCCCCAGCTGTTCCTACGCTCAGGGGTGAGCTCCTGTTGCCACTTCCAGGAATTTTTCCTGCGAAAGCAGCCCTCGGTACCAAGATAGGTAGGTGGTGGCTGCACTGCTCCAGCACGAGCAGACCCCACTCCTCCACAGGCAGCTCAATTGTGTCACAAGTTCACCTCACCCACTCATTGTGCGCGAACACACAAGGGGGTTAACTAGAAAAAACACCCTCACCGTGAACAGAGTAAAAGGGGAAAATAACTCTACTCAAAATGGGGTGTGTTATCACATTCAACTTACCCCTATTAAGCTGAGGAAAAAAAAGTAGTTTAAACCAAGCAATAACAAACAGCACTTACCCAAAGCTGCAGGCTAATTTAATTGCTTATCACCAGGTGCAACAAATTTGCGTGTTGTTGTGTGTTTAGGATCAAATTCTTGGAACAAATAAACAAGGTTAACACAAACAGTTTAACCCTCTGCTATTCAAACACCATAAACACAGAAGAGGACAAAACCGCATGCAATTGTCAATCGCTGCATGTTCAGTATGCAGCTGTTTCTGTCTGAAATAGTTAAGTTTCGTTTTGATCGAAAGTAAAGAGAGTTGCGTGCATAAACCTCTCGTCCAGTGTCTTTTTTATACACAACACTAGCGCCACCCACTTATTGCATCTCGCGCAAGCGCAGAACGTACACGCTACTGTGGAGTTAGCAGCACGTCAAAGCGGTGTGTTCAATGCAACTTTTCTGCCGAACGGGTTAGACGAGAGGCAACGGAGGGGTCGGATGAAGGCAGTTGGACGTTGGTTTGAGTCTGGGCGGTGTGTGTTAGTGTTAGCTTCTCCAACAGGTTATCATCAGTGTTAGCTTCTCCAACAGGCTACCATCAGTGTTAGCTTCTCAAACAGTTACAGTTCAAGTAGTCTTACAAATCATAGTGTTTATGTCTTCATGTTGTTCCTCATCATCAACATTGTCATACAGAACTACTACTACTAACAACCGTGCTGCTAACATTTTTTAATTTAGGACAGAGACTATGCCATCCTAAATTAGGTTTAGTAGGCCTACTAACTTGACAAATTCTTCAGTAAAAAATTTTTCCCCCCTAAATGCAGTTAGGAAACATGTCTCTGTAACATCAAAGATCCTACATGTCATCCTAAACTGAGACTAGATAGATGTAAGACTTAAAGGAAGGGTCTGTAATGAGGCCTCCAGGTCTCCTCTTCACCACCTGCTCCTCTTTCCATCTGTACCTGTCTGCCTCTTCTCCTTTTCCATCCGTCTCACTGCCCATGCCTGCCTTTTATTACTGTTGCAGGTAAACCGCCTCTCCCCTACAGTAGGTCGTCTACCCTCTCATTGTTTGCCAACCCTCGGAGATCTGAGGCGTTCTGGCAGGGCTGCCCTCAGAGGCATTAGGCCACAGTGAGTGAGAAACCAAGTCAGAAAGAATTGACCTTTTCTCGGCCGAGCAGCGAGACGGAGCAGAGAGCTGGGAAGCAAAGGGGTTTAATCAGATCAATGTGCCCTTTGTCATCTCGCTGTCTGCCCTGTCAGTCTGTGTATCTGTCTGCCCATTTGTTGACTGTTTGTTCCTCGGTATCTATTTCTGTGTGCCATCCATCTATCTGTCCAATGATCCATCTGCCTCTCTTTCAATCTGCTTGATCGGTTTTGCCTGTGATCCTACAGGTGTCTGAACATTCAAGCTTCAGGACATTTATTCAGTCTACATTAGAGCCTGACCAATACTGGATATGTGAGGTATACATGAACACACGAGGCATCTCATGTGGACAAACTATGTTCTGTTATGGAGTCTCTTTATTGCAATTCCTTGTTATTCATCAGCTGACATTAGCTGATTGATGTGTCTGCGATAAGGTATAATATTTTTAAGTTGGGCTCTACTGAACATCATTGTTTATCATTTGCTGTCTAGTGCTGGGAAATAATAATAACATGACACAATTAACATTAATGTTTCCATTCTACAGCTTTCAAATGTCCAAATAGATTTGAATAAGCTTTAATTGACAAGACTAAGAGTCAACAGCAACATTAGCAGCTCTATTAGACTGTAATTAAATACATATAGAATGCTCACTGTACGGTAATGAAAACACATTTGTTTCAGGTGATTAAACACTCGTGAAAACATCATTATTAACATTACATTACATTTCTGCCAATGGATGCTTAATGTTCCCAAATCCTACGCACTCCCATCTTTAAAATCACAAATGTCAACTTCAGGAGGAAAAGTCTTGATGATGCATCGGATCCTGGAACTATGATGTCTAGCAAATTTTGAATTAATCCATTTAGTGTCATGGTCCTGAGTTTTAGTTTTGTGATTTCCTGTTTTATGTTGAAAGTTTATCCCCATGTGTCATGTTTTACTTTCCCCTTCCCGTCTTTGTCTTTTTCCCACCCTTTTCCTGTGTACACCTGAGTTTCTTCTGTTGACTAGACACTAGTCCATCCTTTGTCAGTTGGCTTGTTTTGTCCCTGGTGTCACTATGTGTGCTCCTCGTGTTTCCTGCCCTCATCTTTTTTTACGTCCTACCTGTGTTCCCCAAGCTTCATCCTGGTTTGTTTTTGCAGTTTTGTTTTTAGTTTTTAGCTTTTGTACTAGCCAGAGCCTGTTGTTGTCAGTTTTGTTGCCTGTCTTTGACTACAGCCTCTTATCATTAAAGCTTGCTTTTTATTTTTCTCCCTGCCTGCCAGCTGTTGAAGTAGGGCTGGACGATATATCGAATATACTCGATATATCGAATATACTCGATGTATCGCGACTTGTTCTCTGTGGGATGTAGAAAATGACTATATCGTGAATATTCGAGTATACACTCAATTGTCACGCAGTTGCTTTTAGTCGCGGGTTTTTCTCACTCGTTCTCATCTCTCCGCACAGAGAGATAAAACAAAGCGCACCTAGTTAAGTACGTCACATTCTGTTGTGTGTGCAACGTCATACGCCCGGCAGCATGTAGCAGCAGAGATCTCAGGTAGTGGCAGCAGCAGGTGCTGAAAAATGGAGGGAGAATTAATTCCCAAGAAAAACAACGCAGGATCCATCGTCTGGAGGTGGTTTGGGCACAAGAGGGAGGACGTTGAACAAATAACATATGTAAATATGTAAAATAATATGTAAAGTTTGCCGCAAAAGTGTCGCCACAAAAGGTAGTACAACAAATTTATATCACCATTTGAGAACCCACCCGCTAGAAAACGAAGAGCGCTTGAAACTCCGCACGAGCGCATATCCAGCCAGTGCCATATC